>JANBQQ010000010.1:0-94785 GCA_027577275.1 Coemansia sp. RSA 988 | reverse complement strand
ATAATAATAATAATAATAATAGAACTTGTTGCTTGTAAACTGCCACTAGCAATGTTGCTGTTAGTGGACCGAGTGTAGCGCCAGGAATATATTGCTGTGATGGTATTAAATTTCGACCTAAAAAAAGGTTGGTAGTTGTTCTTAGATCGAACGATCATTAGCAGTCTACCTTGCTACTTTGTGTTTATACTGGTGGATTTTGCGTTAGCCATAGCTAGTTCATTATTTTGCACGATGGGGCTTAAAAGGGATAATTGAGCAGAACATTAGCCACATTAACTGTAAAAAGAAATCAAGATTGTAATGGCCAGCCAAAGTCTCTGGTATATCTAGTGAGTGCTGCCTAAAACCTGGTATGCTTGAAGATAGTCAAGAGGCAGTAAATCTCTTATCTGTTGTTTTTTGCACATTAACTCACGCAGTAGTAGAACAGATCTGAATACAAATCGTGTTGGTATGCGCGGATAAATATTTAGGGATAAAGAATCCAAACAAGGATATGCGCTTATCTTATTTTCACTGAAACACTTTTCTTCTCCGCAGTATTTTATCCCTTCCTTCTGCATGCTTTCAAGAAGTAGATTTGAATTTCACAAATGTCTCTTACTGGTTTCGTAGCAGGCGCGGTCCGTCGCGCAGTCCCGGCAGCGATACTGACAGGGGCAGCTGTTACCGCAGCAAAGTCGCTTGCCGCGTTTACCAGTCCTGATGCGCAGCCAGGCACATCTCGGAGCATGATACCACTGTACCCAACCCATCGTCCGACTACGCATGTACAGAAGGCGTTTATTGCTGCTGGTTCGGCATTAATGGGATTTGGAGATCCAATGGAAGGTGCGCATATCGCGGCGCTGGGTGACGCGACATCGAACGGATGCTTTGGCAAGATGCGTGAGCAGATGCTTAATGATCCCACTGGCTGTCGGATCCTGAAAGAGCGCCCAGAGATATCTTTTACCCCAGAGCAGTGGGAGGCACTAGCTGATCTTCCCGAGGGCTCCTTTGGCCGAGCATACTACGAGCAGATGAAGCGCAATGGCATCTCTTGGGCGACGCGTCCGCCTGTGCACTTTGTCGACAGCGAAGAGGACGCCTACATGTTGCTGCGCTACCGCCAGTGCCATGACTTTTACCATGTGATCCTGGACATGGACATATCGGTCGTCGAAGAGCTAGCCATAAAGGTGTTTGAATGGAGACAGACAGGGCTACCAGTTGGGCTGATTGCGAGTATGTTTGGTCCGCTCAGGCTGCCTCAGGGCGAGCGTAGCCGCTTCTTCAACTCTTATCTTCCATGGGCCCTGCAGTGTGGAAGCCAGGCAAAGCCCATTATTAGCATCTACTGGGAGGAAATGATGGAACGTAGCATCGACGAGGTGCGCAAAGAAATGGGCGTCTGGCTACTTCCTGAGCGTAACAGTGTCATGCATCCCGAAAATTCTACTGCTATACTCTAGCTGCACAGATGCCTGTGTCTTTCTCATCAACAATTGTTGCTTGTTTCCTGCGTTTAATTAATGGAGATATAATCCACACAAAGAAATGCACTAAGCAGGCAGTAGTGTCCTAGACAGCAGACTTGGGTTTCTTCTCCCGCTGCTGATCTTTCTTGGATTTCATCTTCTTGGCCACACCACGTTTAATCGCGGCCTTCTTCCTTCTCAGTCGGTCATTCCTCTTGATGCTCTCAAGGTCGATCAATAACAGCCCATGGTAACGCGCGAGAAACACATCCAAGTCAGCTGGCGTAACCAGCGTACTGATCTTCTTCTTGTCAGTTGCAGCACGGACCAGTGTGGCATACTCCTTTTCGTCTAGTGACATTTGGTCTATCAGCAGTTTAATGGCCTCCTCGTCATTGTCTCGTCTTGCTCGCTTTTTTTGTCGCTCTTGCTTCACGCCTTGATAATCATCTATAGTCGCCAGCACAAATCATAAAAGATAGAAGATTTAGATCGCATGATGAAACCACTGAGTAGAAGTCGCCATATAGCATTGCCAAGTGCGCACATAGATACGTACATCGTTTGACTGTAAGTGAAACACTGCCCGCGTCCCTGGTCGCTGTGAACAGCCCTGTGAGTGATGCAAGGAACTACAGTAGTTTCGAAAGATGTAGGTATAATTTGTAAGTTATATGGTAGATTTAGCAGGTGTACATTCTATCCACCTAGGCGAAAATGGTACATATCAGTCTGTCTTTTGAATCCACTGTCGCTTCCTCTGCAAGGGCGTCGTAGTTTAGACTCTGTGCTACACTGATTCGCTTCCTCTTTGGAATACACATTCAAGCGCCATACCTCGTCGTTGCTGAGTAGCATTCGCACAATAATCTATCGTTCAGTGTACTTTTTTTTTGACAGAGACACTCCTTGTAGTAAATAATTGAGGAGTTGGTCTAGTAAATATTGTAACGGAGACAAGGTGAGCGTGGCGAGGTCTTACAGCAACTTGCAACTCCTTTTTTTTGGTCTTTTTTAATAGTCGAGTTCCTTTAAGCCCTGAAATGGGGAAAACGTGATATGGGCAGGGTCAGATTTTTGAAGCCAACCTCCAGCTACTGCATGGACAACACAGCTGTGGATGGCAACTGCTATACAGGGTATTTTCTTGCTGTCCTTATTTAGGAATGTACATAAACTCTTATTAATGGATTGTTAATCAGTTTGTCTTACTTGTCAGCAGGTTAATCGTCGCTCCGTTGGTGCAAAATAATATAAAGCACTTGTAACCCTAAGCAGATTGATCATATATTTTGCAGGAATGTCGAATCAAGCCACATTTGCAAGTCCCATCCTTAGTTGATAAAAATATAATGAGTGATGTGTGCATCCGCAGCAGGCTGCTTTCTTGAGCTCTACATACTCTGTTAGACTTGGCTCTGGTAGACTTGGCTTCGGCGATAGTACAACCCCAGTGGCAGCAGACCTTCTCGACAGATCCGCAGGATCGCTTCTGAAAAGAATAGTGAATTATTACAAGAACTGTGGCGCTCCTGCTTTCCAAAAGGTCTATTATTAATGTAATAGCCAAGGTATAAAAGTGGGTATGAACGAGGAATCCATATGCCAACAGCTTTTATCTTCTTTTGTTATTAAATAAACCGCTCTCACATTACTCTACTTATATCATCACCAAAATATTGCCTAGCTGCAAAAGTCTGAAACCGTTCTTTCACTTCCAGAAAATGGACCACGCTCCCCCAAGACGTGATGATTCGCCAAGTGTATCGACGAAACGCCATACAAAGCGCATTTATAAAAACAAGGGCAAAGAACCTGAAGTAACCAATCCTAGTTGTAAGTAGACCACTTTCTTATGCGTACATCACTTTACGTTACTTATATTACCCCCACCAACACATTTCCTAGTTACAGCAGTCTAAAATTGTTCTTTCACTTTCGGGAAATGGGCCACGCCTGCCCAAGACATGTAGCTACATCAAATGTACCGAAGAAACACCATGCAAAGCGCCGTTGTCCAAACAGGAACAAATACCCTGCAATAACCTATCCTGATTGTAAGTAGGTCACTACAGTTCAATTTGCAGTCGGTCACAGTTAATAACCAACTCTAGCTTTGGCTGTGTATTTGGTGGTGTTAAATTGCTGTCGTTTGTTTACCTTTATATTTGTAGACCCTTACCTCACAAGTTCACTTAAACTACTGCATGATGTCAACGGTTTAAAGCAGCCGTTGCATCTGCATGTATCTGAGAAGCCTAATATACAATGGAGCTTTGATCACGGGTTTGCGCATGCAGTCCAATATTTTCAGTATGAAATGAGCTCGAAGAAAGCCTTGTTGTCGTCAGTGATATTCCCTTCAGCAGATGACTTGAAAAACCCCATCCACCCACGGTATGTCGCAAGCAAGCATGATATTGCACTATTTTTTAAGGCCGAGATAGCTAGGCGGGCCTTAATGATACTTGCGGTGATATACGAGTGTTCGAAAGTTCTCACAACTAACGGGCATCTGACTGACGACGCAGGTATGCTTTTGCGCGTCTGCATCCGCCCTGAAATTGATAAAGTTATTGAAAGCAATATTGTTGTCTTGTTCAGACTCCCACTGGATGAATATTTTATGAAGCGGGTACCTTGCCCACTCCCCTCTGCAAGTCCGCTGGAGAAGCTGAGATTCGAGGCAGATTTTCCCTCACTGGAATTTGAGTCGGAACTGGTGCAAGCATGTGCTTATGCGCGTGATAAAAGCAGGGCTTTATCTAGCGATTTGTCGTCTGTCAACTCAAAGTATGCGTTTGCTACTACATTCAATCGTCTCTGGGTCTTACAGATGCATAACTGTAAGCCCGTGTTTTTATGCCAACAATACCATGCCACATGTATCCTTTGCAGTAGCTTATGTCCTCAATCTGGCCATTGAGGATATGATAGAAAATCCAGATAACTATACGTCACCCAGTGATAATCCAGTAAGACCTGAGAGCCCAGCCTCTGAGCCGCTCGTGTTTTCTAAGCGCACAACTGACAACAACGATGGAATGTAGTTACACAGAGAACCTTAGTAATTTTTTTGGTTAGCAATGATCTTCCTTTATTGGTGTTTTGCTTACACGTTATACTTCTGCGTACTCCCAATACATTATATTGCTAAATGGTTCGTTGCATTCTCTATTTGAAAACGGACGCAGCTACAGTCCTCATAATAGCGACATGGTGAAGATTTCATGCACCGTCCAAAGACGGAGCTCCGTGAAAAGTTTTTGTACCATGAAGATGGGCAAATCACACCATAATGCTATAGGTTTTAAAGTATCTTAAAGGCTCTGAGATTTTTTTGCACCAACCTGTCTATAACATGTACTCTGTGATATATACTAGATACCTGCCTATTAATTTCTATATAAAAACCCTATTGAATATATTGATAGATATAAAACCAGATCATCAAAAATATCGGCATCTTCTGACTTTCCTCAGTTACTACTCAACAGAGAGACCATCTTTGCCTCCACATTCTTCAATAGACCGATATGGCATTACGACACTTTAGTCTACTAAACGTAAACAGATCATATTTTGCAATACAGAGACAGCACTGTCGTCCGATTTCAACAGTAGAAGTGGGTACTGCCTATGAGAGCTTGGTCGTCTCGACGTTCAATGAACTCGGTGCACAACTTCAACGGGTAGGAGGAGCAAGCGACAAAGGGATAGATTTCAACGGATCGTGGAAGCTACCAGACCACAAGAGATTCTACATAGTTGGGCAGTGCAAACATTACGAGCGTAAGAAGATCGGACCATCGGTCATCCGTGAGTGGGAGGGTGTAATGTCGCGGCAGGAGATCGATACGCTGGGTTTGGTTGCGGCAACCAGTGGGTTCACAACCAGCGGCATATATGCAGCTCTGAGCTCCAAATATCCGGTTGCATTAGTCACGTTGACAAACGCAGAGAAAAATGATAGATTGCCTGGCAAGCACAATTCAATTCACGGTTTTGTTTGGAACATGGCAGCAGAGCCGTTTATTGGACGGCTGATGGTGGCCAAACAGCACTTTGACATAGATAAGGTCGATCTGGACGACCCAGCCGAATTTACTATTCAGTTATTCTGGGACGGCAAGCCATTACCTATAGTCTCTTCTACGTCGCAGGATCCAGTACCAGAGCCATAGCTACTGTTCAATATTTGTAGAACATTGCTCTGAAGAAAATACACTATTATGTCGGCTCATGATGCGGCCACATTTTCATCGCCCATTACGACATCCTCGCCATATTCGCCGTCTGCCAATCCGCTAAAGTCCAGCTGCACAGACATGATCTGTTTTCCAGCAACCTTAATAGTGTCGGTCACAACTGCACCAATGTTCTTTAGATGGCCGATCAGCAGCGGCAGGTCTGTGGTTGAATGGCCGGTCGATGCGAGGTCCTTGCGCAGATCGTCAGTAGTCATTGATTGGTGGTCAAGCAGTGTCTCGATAACCGCATGCATAGTTGAGCCGTGTTCCTTATAAAAATAGCGCAGAAGACGAGTGAGATACCTTAGGCGCTCGGTCTGGACGTTAGTGTTGCCATCCCACCAAGGTACAAACACCTTGTTCTCAAGTAGCTCCAGTGTATCTGTCGCACTTTCAATGAATGCTGCTGTATCATTATCCATAGAAAGCTCTGGCAACAACACCAGCTGCTCACGCAGTTTATCCAATACCAGATAGTTATCTGATCCGTCTTCAGTGTCCCGGATCTGGTCGTCTGCAGGAATAGCCATGGTTTCATGCTCCACTTCTGCGATCATGCGCCGGATCTTGATAATTTCTGCATCTACTTTGCCTGCCTCCTCCAGAACAGTGTTCTTCTTTCTTGTGGTTGAGCGGACACGGTTCAATTCTGCTAGGTCACGCTCTTTAGCTACAACCAGGCTCTTGGCATTAAGCAGGTTAGCCTGTTCGTCAGACAAGGCGGCTTGTTCGGCCTTGAGCAAATTTTGCACTTCACCTAGAAGCTCCTCGTTTGCAACCAGCTGCTCATACTCGTCCTTCTGGTCATCAACCTTTTGGCTGAGTGTCTCGTACGCTACTCTGATAGCCTCGACAGCATTCTCAAGTTGGTCGACTTGTCGAAACAAAAATGGCACTGCCTCTTTCGATATAAGCGTCTGTGCCTTGTTTATATCACTGGCTGTTGTTAGGTCGTACTTCTTTTCGCAGCGAATCACTGTCTCAACGCGAGGAAATGTCTGTGTCAAGTTTGACAACGATGAAGTCATTGAATGCAGATTGTCATTGCACTGCTCTAGTGTGCCCACGCATTGCGCAAGCGAGTCAAGATATGACATTTAAAGGATAGGTGCCAGTACGATAACAATGTATATACTTTAATTGCGACAAGAAAGTGGAAAAAATAAAAATAAAATAAAATAAAGCGAAGCATCAACAATTACGAACCAAGAAAGAGCAAAAGTAAACAATTTAAGGTATCACATGATGCCAGCCGTAACATGGCATGTCACCTTGCTCCGTAAAACCTTCTAAAAGTCAAGGCGGCCCACTAAAATTGTGGCACAGCGCGCAGGTTTTTTGGACTATTATCGATTGTATTTTCTCCACAAGGATATCGTATTTATTTGTCAATAGCCACGGGAGTGCTAAGATACCGAGCAAGGCCCGAAGATGAAGCTGGTACGGTTCTTGATGAAGCTCAAGAACGAGACAGTGACGATTGAGCTCAAGAATGGCACACAGGTGTTGGGAACGATCACTGCCGTGGACATGAGCATGAACACACATCTCAAAAAGGTCAAGATGACGGTTAAAAACCGCGATCCTGTTAGCCTTGATACACTTAGTCTGCGGGGCAATAACATACGCTTCTACATTCTGCCGGACAGCCTTCCTCTCGATACACTATTGATCGACGATACGCCCAAGCCAAAGACTCGCAAGCGGGATCCGAATGCCGGTCCACCTGGACGTGGCAGGGGACGCAAGCGTGGTGGCGGACGAGGTGGCGGTGGTGGCCGGGGAGGACGGCGCTAGCAGTCAGAGCAGAGGAGAGTAGCATTATAAACCAGATCTTGTTGTTAGCACCTTTGTGAGCAGTGCGCGCATTGTCGCTTTACATAAACTGTTATTACAAAAACTATTGGCGCATTAAAAAAATAATATTTGCGTCGGTGATGGCAATTTTTTTTTGGCAGCAAGTGGTCTTGTGTTTTTGTGTCGTGAGAGACAAAGTTTGTGTGTGGTTGGCGTTGACAGACAAGAGGAAATGGCTAACAAACAGAACAGCAAGACATTAGTAGTGGTTTGTGAATAGAGACTAAGAGTGGACAATTTTAGCATCGTCATATCAATAATACATAAACACACGCAACTTACCTTGATGTCGCCCGTAGTCCCGTAAAGGAGAGTGTAGTTTGGTGTGGAGCCGTTAAAGTTCACAAATGTTTCTCTGATTATTCTGTCCGCCACCCTCCACAACGCAAACGCACTGCCTGAATGAGGCATATACGCATTACCACATCCCCTTAAAATAATCAACCACCAACGCTAATGCTTTTGCAAAATACATTATTCGCTTTGACAATACTGCTCTTATTGTCAAGATATATGCTGGTAACCTTCAAGCAACTGTTGGCGCATCTGCCAGAGGTCAATATGCAATAGGCAAGGTTAATCTGGGTTTTATTAGAAAATAAACGAGTAAATACAGGCTATATTGTTAAAGCTTTGTGGTATTTGAGCGTTTCTGATGATCCAAGCGCTAGTGTACAAAAGGCATATAAAGTTGCTACAATCAACATCGCCTAGCTGCCATCCTGACGATCAAATACGGGCTCATCCTCTGGTGCCCGTGGCATGCGCTTAGGTTCCCACTCGCCCCATGTGCCTTGGGTCTTCATTCGAAAGTACTCCTCCTGAACATCAAACTTGCGCTTTTTAATCTTGACAGAGTCCAGCGAGCTCATCTTGTAACGCTTATCCTGCACTTCGTATTTAGTCTGCTGCGATAGGGTCAGAACTGCCGACCCGCCGATCACAGCGACGATAAATGGTAGTCCGACGCATAGAAATGGGTGCTTCCTAGACAGTCGCTGCATCCGCGAAGTCGCCCTTCGCTGGCTCCATGTGCTGGAAGATATTTCTGAATGCATGCTTTATATATGCTGAGTTCGTCTATGCATTTGTTTCTAATCGCTATCAAAACGCTAATTAAAGAGGTTGAAGAGTAAAGAAAGCGGGGAAAGCTTATAATCGTACACCGCAAGTGCATACCTCCATCCGTGATCAGTCACAGAAACCTGGGCGTAATCAAGGGTGTGCAAAACAGCGCAATCGAGACAAAGGTTTTTTTCTTCATTCCTCTCTTGGATTTATTCAGTTTGCGCTTTGCTATTAGCTGATAAAAAAAATAATGTTTCGGCTTGCAGCTGTCCGGGCATGTATTCGTGCGCTACCAACAGTTTCTGTAGACAGCACAGCAAGCGCACTACGACGGCGGTACACCAGTGACACGGAGGAGATCTGGATCAAGCGTCGCCCACTACCAACCACAACCTCAGTAGAATACACAATACCGTCTGATCCTTACCTGCTTGCAAAGAAATTTCAGCAGGTTGTTTGCGAGGGCAAGCTCGACGATGCAGTGGCAATAGTGATGCAGAGCAAAGCCAGGAACCAATCGGCTGTAGTATGGAACTTAGTGATAGGCGAGTATGCAAAGACCGGTCGTCTGAGTCGCGCACTCCGTGGCTTTACAGAAATGCGGAAGCGCGGTTTTAAGCCAACACAGAGCACATTTACTGCATTACTAAAGGCTTGTGCTATAAGTGATAGTGCAAAGAGTGCACAAATGGCAGAGCACTTATTTGCCTCGATCAAGGAACATGGGATCGAGCCATCCATTCTGAATTTCAATGCCTTACTTAGCGTATACCAACACAAGCACGATCTGAAAGCGATTTTGAATTGGTTCAATGATCTTCCAGGCGAAGGACCGCATGCGCCTATTCTAGAGACGTATACTATTGTGCTCACCGCATTCCGTCGAGAGATTCAGCGACAACTGAAGGAGTTGGAAGAGGTGAAAGCCGGTGGTGGTGCAGAAAATAAGCCATCGTTCGGTGACTCCAGACGTATTGCACTTGTCAAAGAGAACATTCACAATATGTTTGGTTCAATGATGGAGCTATGGGAGACATTTATTGAGGATGCCCAGCATCGCCTGCAGTCACAGAAGACACAGCAATTGCACGATACGAAAGCACTGTACATAGACGCACATCTGATCAAGGTTGTCCTAAAGATATGCCATGCGATTTATGGCGAGAATAGATCGCTTGGTAGGCAGGGTCTCAAGATTGCAGAGCAAGTTTACGGATTTGACAAAACGCTTGGATCCAGGACAAATTCAAAGGCGCGAGAAATTCCCAGGACTATTCCGCTTGCCGCTCTCCTACTGCAAGGTGTTTCTAATAACGATACATCTACAGATTATTCTGTTGTTGATGGTAATGTTGTTGATCTTGTACTTGGTCTTTGCAGCCGGGATACGCAGTATACCAAGGCCATTCGGTTCTGGCGCTCACTTGAGACAAACTTTAATGCACAGCTTGATCCATTGAGAAAAGAGTTTGAGCCGCGCATAAAGGAATTTTATGCCCGTGCAAACATTCCACGGACAGACAGCGATGTTGGCACTGACCGACAGCACCCCTCAAAGTAAATACCGGATTTTGCAACATTGTTAGCATTGGTAGTTGATTATTATGGCAGGTTTGTCTTAAAAAGCAGTATTTGTGTGTTTAATAGATTTCTTTCTTGTCTAATAAAGCAGTATTAATCGCACAAATTTAGCAGCCCATATCCATTGCCCAACGCTAGAAGATATCCGCACAGACCTTACTCTGGCGCAGATTACTGCAACGATTTTAATACGGTAGCCTTGACAACAATACAAAAAATTAATCATCACGACCCTGCACTCACACACCATACCTGGCTCTGGCTGCACAAGGCGATATTATGCGTATCCGCTACACACACCTGCTCTCTGCAAGAGCCGACGTTTTTGTGGGGATTCTCGGCGGTATGCTGGGATACTTTTTGCACGAAAACAAGCGTCCGAGGCCTCAGCGGCGAGATCTAATCGACCTTTTGCAACGGCGACTCAGTCAGCGTGAATCACATTCATTCTAATGTATCTAAGTACATCGTTAAAATTAAGCAAAAAAGCGACCGTCCGCCTGCAACAACTGATCTGATCTGATGGGTTAAACAAACTATTGGCGCACTCCATTAGCCGTTTGCTGCCCTCGCTCCTGCTGATCAATTGAAGAAGCTCACAAAGTGCCGCAAGAATAGCATTAAGAGACCCACGACACAAACACAAAAACATTCGGGGTAGTCACCACTGTCCTAAACCAGGAGCAAGACTGCCTAGCATTTCTTCTGATGGATTAAGTACTTGTAACAAAGCCTCTCTTTTGTGTTTCTTTTTAGCAAAGACTGCTTGCTCCACGTCCTCGTTTTTTCCTTGTCCTTTTCTTTTTCTTGTAGTTTTTTGTTTGCAAGGCCTCCAATTTGGAATTCGTACCATTCCTTTGAACCTTCGCTATGAATTCAGCTACACTCTCTTCGAGATTAGGCTCGCTCAGAGCCAGAGCCACAGACAGCCAGCCTATAGTTGTAGCACAGCCTACAGGAAGCATGCCTGCCGAAGTCAACACCGAGCTTACTGATGCAGCGCGACAGACGCTGGCGTTTAGGCTGTTTGCACTAGCAACATTTGTTTATTTTACGCGGTTCTTCCTGGGACTGGTTAAATATCTGCTGGATGCAACACTGGTGTTGCTGATTGCAGGCAGCGTGGCAGCCGTAGCAGGCCCTGGGATGAAGAACAGCATGGTGTCTCAGATGCTGGTCCAACTTGAGTCCCTGGTCACTCCTGTATTTTCTGCCATAGCCAATCGAGGCTTGGGCGTTGTTTCAACGCCAGCCAAAACCATCGCGAACTACCTGGGGATCGGTCCAGGCCCCACACATGCTTGAGCGATCACGCGGACGCTGCCACCTTTGAATCGGCACGTGTGATAAGTCTGGTGCGCAAACGCATGAGCTGTTCTCTCTCTCTCTCTCCCTCACCCCACTTTTGTAGCGTTGGCGCACTGGTCTATCCCATCTTTGTACTTTTGTTCTGCAATATTCCAGGTCCTTTTTTTGCAATTCAAGCTTTTGGAATAAACGACTTTGTTGTTGGAGCCACGTTTTTGGAATTAATATTCAACAAAGGGTTCCAAGCAAAATCGTGCGGAGTATGTACGAGATCAACGTATCGGGGACGTGTGCCAAATACGACGACTGTTGGAGCTGCGTAGGCAACCGAGAGTGTGGATACTTTTACAAAACAGGTGAATGCGTGCCAGGGGGTTGGTTATCGCCACACGAAAACTACACCGACACAGGAAACGCGTGGAATTATTATCATGGGAATTGCTATGCTAGTACACATGTAGAGTTCGTGCTGTTGCCATCGATATGTGGACTGATCGCACTGACATTGGCTATTGTTGCGCTATGGCGAAGTTGTACAGCTCGCCAATGCGGGCTGTACAATACCTGTTCATCGCCATGTGCAAGCCCTCATGTTGGTATGAGCGCCGATGGGCATAGACACCAACATCTCTTTGAAGAACATGTACCGCTTCTTATTGATAACGACCCAGGCTCGCGGACGCATGCAAGACAATCCTCCAATAGCATGCAGAACTCTTCACAACCGGCACCTATTATGACGCCGACAATGCCAGGGAATCGCATTGACGAACTTGGAGTGGCCGGCACATCTCTAGAGGAGCACTATGGCTCGTGGTGCCAGCGCAGCGCACATATGATTCAAGGGAACGAACCTAGTAGCGGATAAGTCAACCTAATGCCGTTTTTTTTTAGTTTCACTGGTTTTCATTGTTTATTTTTGATTTGGTTGTGTTGATGTTTATAGCAGTACAAATGCTTGTGCTTTTGAAGTTATTTTAACGACGGTTGGTAGTTCATTACAATTGATCAGCCTTTCTACTAAAAGTGACATTAACAATGTCGCTTATAAAATTAGATCTATAGCGTCATACATTACCTAAAGTAGACCCAATACATAAAAGGTTATCCATAGCAACGCTATCTTGTTTTTTATTCCAAATATTTAGTTTAATGTTATTATAGTCAGAATTTCATAGCATCAAATAGTCACTTGGTAAGACAAAAATCTAAAATGCGTAAAGATTACATATAAGAGGTGTTACAATCAAAAGAGTCTTACTCTTTCGCACTATCGCTATTATTCAATGTATCGTGTACAAGAGCAGATATTTTGCGCTCGTAGGTGGAAGGCATATGATGCACAATCATATTCCGTGTAAATCGCAGTTCGCAGAACCGTTCTGCCACATCTGGACAATAGAATAGACCAACAGGCAATGGCTCGTCAACTTTCTCATCTTCCTTCTTCTTGTCCTTTGATTGGGAGCCGAACATTTGCTTCCAGCCAGCCGGGCCTTTGGAACCATTGCGTGTCTTGGGCAGCTGCCTATCTGCGACCTCGTCATCGCCAGGCGAAGCCAGAACAAACACATCACCGGGAGGGTACAGTTTCTCGCTGTCCATGTTGGCGCGTAGCGTCTTGACCAGCGACAAGTGCCAGTCATCCAGATTCTTCTTGCTCTGTCTCACATCGCCTCGGCTTGCTCCGCGCGGCTTTGACGATGTCGAGGGCTTCGGGTTAGGCGATGGAGAGCTGCCTTGGCTGCTGTCTTCCGGTGTGTGCCCAAACCCAGAAATGTTGCTCTGTGCAGTCTTAAAACTCCACTCGCGATTGCTGCTCCCACTGTGGTTTGTGCTGCTATCCGGTAAGCTCTTGGTACTGCTAGCCTTATCTTCGTGGCTCGAGTCAGCACCCTCATCCTCCTCTTCTTCGGACTCGTAAGCGCGGAGCTTGGAGAAGTCAAAGTCAAACAAACTGAATTTCTTGCCGATCCTGCTGCGCTGCGTAGATAAAAACCCACGCATGACCTTCTCAGCCACGCCGCGTTCGCGCCCGAGGACTGCTGAAATGTTCAGGATATCCACACAAGCGCCAACTGACAGAAACGACACAAAATCGTCTGTGTTCACTACTGACGTCACAAGTCCGCGACAGTAGTACGAAAGCGCTGCGTTTGTCGAACACGGGCTGCCAAAGCTGAAGCAGTGGATGGGCCGCTGTGCTACCAGACCAAAGCGTTCTGTGGTGACAAACTGCCGAGAAGTGCCTGCAATGGATCCGGGCACTGTTGACGACGGCTTCTCTGCGTATTCTGTTGCTGAGATATCATTCTCAAATAGCGGCTGTGACCACAGAAGCGTCAACAGCGAAGCCACACCGCCGCCCAGCGAGTGTCCTGTTATTACAAGTCCGTACTCGGGATAAAGTCTCAGGGCCTCGGCAACTTCTCCAAACACCTCTGAAGAGGGATCAGCCAATAGCAATGCCGAGTGCCACATTCCCGAGTGCGCACGGAACTCAGGGTTAGCTCCTATTGCAGCTGAGTGTCCTGGAAGCCGCACGGACTCGTACTCGCAAATCATGTCGATAAACAAGTCTGATATGCCGAGCGTTCCGCGGCATGCAAGCACGACAGAGCGCGTGGCGTGGTCAACGGCGATGTAGTGTACTAGCGCATGGATCGATGGGTTGCGGTACACCAACCGGCGTCGAATCTTGTCAAAACGCCGGAACTGGCTTGGCGTTGGCTCTCGCTGTGATTTCGAGGTGCTGCTATCTGCCTTGCGTTTGTTCGAAAAGCTTGAGGATACATTGTCGTTGACTTCTTCTGTTGTCGCTATCTCCGCGGATCCTCCAGTTCCAGTTGCACTGGTGGATCCAGCGCCACTCAAACGAAAACTCAGCGCCCGCGAGACCATCGATGGAACAATAGGTACAGATGAAAGAACGCCCATAGGTGAGGGAATGTTCTGGTAGATAGTACCAACAACAGGAATGCTAGATATCCAACCCTTGCCTACCGTCTTACTTGCTGTATCAACCTCTGCGGAAGCCTGTGCTCCCGGAGATGTCTGAGCTGCAGAACCAACATGCAACCCTATCCCCTCACTTCCACACTCCGCTCCAATCGGATCTGCGCGTTGATGTTTTCTGGCCTGATTCTTTGCTGCGCTTGCCGACCGCTTATGCCGGAGTTTACGCTCGACCGCCGATGCCTGGGCACTGGCTGCTTTGGTCACTCCAGGCACTATGGGTGGTACGTACGATGAGAAAAGCAGATCACCGAGCGGAATACCTGTGTGTCGCGAAAAGCAAAAGTGATTTGGATGCTCTGCCACTGGTCGCCGGTGTAGATGCGTGCGGCGCTGATAAAGTCGACGACCTGCGGCCGCCCGCCGCGCGCCTGGAGTTTCTGGCCGAGACGGGCGAATACTGGGTCGTAATGATCCAGGTCGAGAAGGGCTCCGTGCTGGATAGCTATCATGACATGTACTCATAGGTTGTGCGCGTGGAAGTCTCCCAGGGCTTGATGGACTCAGACTGTGACCATGCAGCGGATCTGCAGCAAACTCGGGTTGATTAATTGAGGCGTGGCTGCCAGCCTTTGATAGCCGGGATGCAATAGAATCTGACCCTTCAATATCAATATCGCCGAATGCATCTATCAGCGCGCGGGCATCGATCATACCGCGGTCCATGCCGATCACTCGCATAAAGCTGCGACCATATGCAGATGACGCAACCGAGATGAATCGTGCCAAATTAAATAGCAGCGGTTTGCGGGGAAACTCCTGCTGCGTCCATTGTGACTCCAACTGCAATGGTGGGTCAACCAATGGCGCGATGGTCGACGGCAAGTTTGTAGATTCCTGCACCAAATTCTCCGGAATTGCATGTGCCAATGGTTGTCCAAGTGTGGTTGGTGCCAGTTTCTGCTCGGCCGCAATACTCTCCGGAATGGTTGCGCATGCATTCGTCAACCCGCTGCCTTGAGCGATCGAGCTTGACCTGAACATGCGATTGGTTGGGTTCATATCCGGGGTTGTGGGGAACTGTGGCGAGGATATCAGACTGGCTGGTGCCGACGCAAATGCCGGGAATGGAATGTTCTGTGTGTTTATTGCCGACATTGAGGGCGATAGATCGCTTTCGCCAGAGCTACTGTCGTCATTTGCATGCTCCTTCTCAGCCGCCGCTGCCGCCTCGCGGACAGAGTTAAGCGTGCTCCAAATCGACGGTCTGCTGTTCTGCGGGTGAGCTGCTCCCTCGAGTATACTGCTCTCTTCGTCACTGCTACTGTCGTCGAGAGCCATATCACGGTGGATGTTACGAGACGGAAGAGCATGGAGTGCATCCACCAGCCGCTGATTCCATCTGGAATCCCTGCTCGCCCCCTCTTGGTCGCTGAGTGGATATTGGAGAATATTCTCGTCATCGCTTGGGTCTATCACGACAATCCCAATATCATCCAATGGCGTGTCTATAGTAGCTGAGCGTCTGCGATATTCACGCAGGCTAGGCGAGCGGACGTCTCTGTTTTGTGCGATGCTGTTTTCTTGCAGACAGCTGCCTGAAGGGCCATTCCTATGTGGGCTCAGCGGAGTTATGCACAGTGGCGTGATTGCTGGAGACATTTCCTCGGGTGAGTGGGAGAAAGCTGCAGAACTTGCGAGTGGTTCACCGGTGCTGCTGATGAACTTGCGCGGACAAAATTCGGTCCTAGAAAGGATGTTCGTGTAGACAAGCGACAGACGGTATGGCTGCGAACGACCATGCGTAACTACCTGGAGACAGATCCAAGCAACGACAGTTTTAAGCATCTGACCGACAAAGTCAAAGAGTCCGTGCTCCTTGATTAGCGCGCGGATTTCGGGATTATTCTCCAGCATTTCCCTTCGGCACATGTGGACGAATGATGCCAGCACCCGTGAAGTGTCTGTTGACCCGAATATGGCATCAATCAACCGCACGTATTCGCCAGCCGCATGCAGCCCCAGATTGACAGCTTTTGTGTATAAGGTGAAGCCGCCCTCGACGAGGTTTTCGGTAGCCGCCAGCGAGCGGTTGACCATCGAATAGCCTGCAGCAGTGGTTGTACCGACTATGTGAGAGACGATACGAGGATTGAGCGAGGATAGTGGAGAAAATACGCCTGCCACGGCCATTGCCACCGACTTTGCCTCCTGCCATGCAGCCGCCCCCAGCCAGCGCCCGCCGCCTGCACTATCGGATATTGTGTCAAATACTGCTTCCCAGAATAGCGCAGTAATCTCCAGGCTCAGTCGGGTGGCCCCAGATAGTGTGGAGACAAGGGTGGCCATCTTCTGCGGCAGTAATGGAGGTTGGCTTCTCCAACGGTGTGCCTGGCGCTCTGGCTCTGAGATGTCCTGCTCAGAGTCCGGCTCTCCGTCAATATCTGACAATCCTCTACGTCTTCGTCGGCGGAGATTCTGTCCGTAATCGCTGCCCTCACTGTCGCTCTCTTCGCTGCTACCGTCCCTACGGCTGCTGCTACCGCCGCTCTTGGTGCTAGTTCCATTAGCTGCTGGCTGTACTCCAAAATGGTGATGGCTCTCTGTCGGCAAGCTAGCCTTAAAAGTAAATGGACGAGCGTTCCGGCTCATGCTAACATGTCAGTTCTAAAAACGTGAGCGACTTGGGTGGTAGTATGCAGCTACGGCTGCAGGCGCTACTTCTGGGCGCTGAGGAAGTTGGTATGTAGCAATTGCAACAAGAGAATGTCGTTGGTATTATTCTAGCGAGAGGCCAAGAACTGCACATATAAATACAAAATTAGGCGCAGGAAGGCAGAGAAGGGATTTTTGAATGTGCAACGCAGAGAGAGAAATTCCTGGTATGAAGAGCGACCAGGTATTACAAAGGGTAAAAGGCCCAATCAGAATCGAGCACTTGTCCAAACTTGCTGGTTTGTGCGTCGGCATGAGATTCACGTCATACAAAAAAGTCACGGCGCATGCACGTTGCCATTGTTGCACGGATATTGACTTGATGAAGGCTGCAGTGCCCGAACTTTTTCCCAAATTCAAATATACTCACTCCCCTTTTTAGCTTATCTACCGGACATTAAAATGTTTATCTCTTATTCTCACTGGCTGCGTGTCTCCATACACTGCTGATTCGCATACAATACGGCGGCACAAATGAAATGAGTTTTATTGTGGCTGACACACCATTCTATACTATTAAAAAATTAAGGGTTGGCCTTTTTGGCCACTGAAGGGTGATTATTTCTCGAAGAGAATATCAATAAATTAATATGGCGAGACGTAGGTGCTGTTGTTCAAACGATCAATCAGGTTGCAGGCTTCGTCGTACATCTGACCGACACGCTCTGGATCGAAGCCGTGCATCTTAATCCACATATTAGTCATGGGCGCCGGATGAACAAGCTTCTTTACAGGCCTTCCTTTGCATTTAGAGCCCTGGTGATATGTAGGCGAGACAGGTGTGATGATACGTGACGAATCCAATGCTGCGACTCCCGGAAAGTTGTTCTTGAGAGAGAGGTCAGAGTCCATTGCTCTGCGAATGCGTGCAATCTCCAGGTCTAGTCCGTTTGTGTTGGAAGATCCACTGAATGCGGAGATATGCGGCATTGTATTGTTATGAATCGCACGGTTGGGGCCGTTGGAGTCACCAGAATTGGATTGAGGGTACTCGGATGGGACATCTGGCGCAGAGTCATATGTGTAGCAGGCCGGGCCATAGCCAAGCACCATCACAGCGCCAGCCTGATCGCCGCCAAAATCAACGTCATCATTCTGTGGAATAATGTCATGAAGCGATGCCTCCCCGTCTGTCCCAGGTCCATTGTAGTCAAGAGGGTTGTGCTGGTTGTTCTGCCACAGCCACCACAGACGATCAATGTTGGCATGATGCATGAAGAAGAAGAGGTCGTTTGGGGCATACCTCGTCGAGGCATCGCCACCCAGGCCAAGATGCACAGCACCATGGATTCCATACTCGATATGCTCGCGGAAGAGCGCCAGATTATCATCCGACTGGATATACGAGGAAATTACCTCGGCTGGAACCCACGGCTCCATCTGATCACCGTTGTTAAAGTTGCGCCGCAGACAATGTCTATCGGGGAATCCAAGCTCCCAGCCGCCCTGAACGCCACTCTGCAAACAGCCATCGGGTCCCTGGCCATTTCCACCCAGGGTGCCATCACGCAGCACGGGGCTAGAGGCAGGATCATCGTAATCCAGAGTAGTGTCCCAGTAGGGAATAGCAAATTCCGGATCAATTTTTCTGCCAATGTCCTCAAATTCTTGAACAAAACGACGGTGGAATGGAAAGAAAGTAGTTGAGCCATGCACAAAATTGAAGAGCGCCTGGTGTGCACGCGCAAACCTGTCAAAATGACCATCACGACGCATTTGCGAGATGACATCCTCAATACGTCGCCAATCATCTGGAGAAAGATCATGAGCAGAGCGACGCACATGCATCCCGCTACACTTTCCAGGATTCTGTGCGATTATGGCGGGAATAGTCAGAAGCAGTGCAATCGTAACAAAGGAACGCATTTTTTCTATTGTGGAATTTTCCCCTACTGGGTAATCAAGCTACAGAGAAGGTATGTAAGTAAATTTTCTTGGGAAGAAAAAATATACGAGTAAGCAGGATAGATTTGTCGTTCATCGACAGCCTTGGCATCGAAAATATAAGGATATGCTGGTTTGTTACGTTGGTGCTAATTGAAGAGTGCCGATTGTGTCAATGTTTCAGCAGCAATACTGGACGCATAAATGTGTTCTGATCGGCCCAAGATGATGTGATCTGCATGCCACGGGAATACCCACGGTCTGGACAGAGCCCATCCCTCTCACGTTGCCCCAAGTGGCAAGGGCTTCTCTAACTCTTGATTACGAATTAATATCTATACCTCCTGATCGACGCGCACCATTAAAAAAAACCTCATCACGTGAATATGCTTGGCAGGTCTGCTTGACAGGTGGCGTCTGGCACCAAGCATGACGTTAAGGTTTCGCCATGGACGTGGCGAAGAACCTTTGAGGCGCGCAGCAGCATAGAGTCAGGCGTCGCCACACAAACGAAAGCAGCCCAGGATTTACTCTATCAAAGCGCTGCTATTTGCCACAGAAAGTGGACTTGGTGGATTAGGCCAGTTTCCATTTTCTTGCTTTGACAGCCATGCAAAAGAAAAAGAATACAAAGTCAGCAAAGAAGAAGTCCTGTAATATTTCCTTTTTCTTTCTTGCTTTCATACTTGAATTTTCTCATTCTAATCTGTGAAGTAGTCTCCTATTTATCCTTTATCTCGAACACACATAGCACATACATAATAAGCTTTGAAACGTTTCTTACTCTATTATTTTCCTAGATTATTGGCAGTTTTTTCCATTTCAGGAAAAAAGAAAACAAATAGCTTCAAGCTCGTTCTGCCCTAACAGCATACCTCCCCCGCTCCTAACAGCTTCTTCTGTTGTAAAAAAGGACTGCACCTTTTGTGACACCAATTGCATTTATTTACTAGCAGCTATTTAATTTCTTGCCTAAAGATGGTGCAAAAGAAGACGATTACCGCAGCCTCCTTGGTACAGGAGGGACATCCAATTGCTACACAGTCAGTACCAGCGGATTTTGCATGGCTACGTGATAGTACGGGGTCAGAGACGCAGACGCTTTATTTTCATCTAGAGAATGGATGCACTGGGTTTGTGCAATTAGCATGGGCATATTTGGCACTAACAACGACGATAGAGACCAATGCTATGTTTTATCTTCCAGGACAACCGTGTGTATTTGAGACTCACAATGGCCATCACCTGAAGGTAAAGAAAGACAGTCAGGAGTTTGAATGCAAAGGTCTGTCAATGTCTTGGGATAAGGACCATACCAAACTATCAGTCAAGTACACTGCTGGTAGAGAACGTAACCCAAAGGGCGCGTCTGCTACGTTTGAGTTTGTACGGAAAAGTGATGGCTATAAGATTGGCGATGGTAAAAACTATATTGGCGATGGTACAGCACAACACTTCTTTTATCCTGCCGGTGAAATTACCGCACAGGGTGAAGTTGGCGGGACAAAGTTTGAGTCAAAGGGTTCATCGATGTTTGTACATGCTCACTCGGGTAACATCATGCCATATAATGTTGGTGCGGAGTGGAACATGGTTTTCTTTGTTGGACATCCGGAGAGTATACCTGCAGATCAACGCACCACTGCTAATTCTTCGACCTATCATGTGCTACAGTATACGACGCCGAAGAGCTACGGGTCTGTCAGCTGCTCTAATGCTGCTCTTACGGATAGCAATAACCTTAAGGCCATTTTCTCAAATACTCTGGTGGAACATCATGACTTGATTGAGGATAAGAATGGCAGTGGGTATAGTCTTCCTGAACACATTGTGTTTACCTCCACTGGAAAAACTGTTGACGGAAAGTCCGTAAAAGTTGTCTATGATGCAAGGCCCAACCAGCGTCTGCACGATATTGATGTGCTACATGAGATGCCCTATGTTCTTCGTCGTCTTGTTCAGGCGCTCATCACAAAGCCCTTTGTCTTTGAGCGCCTCGAAAATGATACCAAGGTACGCGTCGAAGTCGAGGGCGAGGATCCCTATACGCTGATCGGCGTGGCGTTCAACGAGTTGACTCTAATGAAATAAACTCCGCTCCCTTTTTTGCTTTCCATCTGCTCGGACTGCCATTCTGATGGAAGCATTTGAAACAAGTAAAACCTCTATAAATTTTCTATTTACCTTCTATTTACTCCATTTACTCTAACATTTAATCCAAAAAACAGCCATGTCAGCATTTTACCATTGCACAATGCACTTGGTCTGCGAAACAGTCATCAGTTGTCGGGAATGACTTCAATGTCAATATCGATGTTCTGTACGGAGCTCATCTTACTGCGTAATGACATGCGCACCTGGTTTACGGCAAGTGAAATATCCGCAGCTGTATCGGTAGACAAAAACTGTAAGGACATGCGCACATGCACAAATGGCCCTGATTTGCGGCACTGGACTTTGGTAATGCTGCGTACCGAAGGCAACTGACAAACAATATCATCAAGTGTCTGTGTGATCTCGTCAGTAAACTGGGCTGGCGGCGGCGTGTCGGTAACTTCCCTGACTGCGTCGGCCATCATTGAAGCACCACTCCGTGCCAACATGGCGCTGACTACCAGCCCGCCAATTGCATCGAGGACTGGAAAGCCCATGATTGCGCCAGCTATGGCGCCAACCGACACCAGACTGGTCATTGCATCACTGCGATGGTGCCAGGCATTTGCCATCAGGACGTTCGATTTTGTGCGCTCGCCGACCCTCTTCGTAGCCTGGAACATAACTTCGTTGATGATTATCGATCCTACAGCAAACCAGATCGCCCGCGGATCAACCACCACTACTCCATCGACCACCTCATGGGCGCCATGCGAATGACCCATTGAGAACAACGATGATGATCCCGAAGCAGCATCACTACTACTGACTGCTGCCCCGACAATATTGCGCGCAGACTCAACTGCTTCGTGTGGAACCATCGACCCTGCCCCAGCAAGAATGTCCGGTATAAAATGCACAATCTGTTCAAGCGCGTGAGTGCCTATTCCAAACCCAGCTGTGACCAGAAACGCACTAACTACCAGTGTCCCTAGCGCTTCATATCTCCCGTAACCAAATGGATGCAGGGCATCTGGTGGCCGTCGAGACTTGCGAAACGTATATAGCGTGACTAGGTCTCCGAGAATATCGCTCAATGAATGCGCCGCATCTGCCAATAGCGCCGAACTGTGAAAGTACACGCCTGCCACACCCTTGGCCACACTCATCCCAACATTCGCCCCCATACCGACCAGAGTGATCCGCGATCCTGCCCGGTGGTGCTCAATCAACTCTGCCTTGCTTGCTGAATCGCCGCCAGCTCCGTGCGAGTGCGAGTGCGAGTGCGCGCTGAAAAGTCCATGTGAATGTGTATGTGCTTGCTTCCCTGTCTTGTGTTCTTTGCCTAGCACAGGCGACAGACTGGAGAAGCTGCTTGCCGAATCCCGCAGCACAGTTAAGTCCTGCACGCTCCACCGCACACCTGTAGCGCCTCTGTCGCCACTATGCATGTATCTGCGTAGCATAGGATACCAGTAGTTTGGGCGTAATGCTCGTTGTGTTTGCTGTCGTATCAGCAGCGGCAGTAGTCGGTTTGCGCATCTGCAATAAGACGCGTTCATGGTTAATTATTTTTGGACCGGTTGCAATGCAAGATAAATGAAAGAAGAGAAGAAGTCAAGCCAAGAAAATTACGCTGGCAAAGGATATGCGGAAGAAGGCGAAGCTGTCTCAAATAATGAGCTTTAAAGCACCCCACCTGGGATCAGGGGAAGAGAAAAATATTGTGGTGGATCTGGCAATAAAACATCCGACTTGGAACGCGGGATCCAAGCCCTAAATGCTAGCATTTGTGACTGCCGCGCGTACGCGCACGCGTGCAAAAATAAATGGCGTGACTACGCAGGTGAGGGAATCCGCAAATCCATTCTCTTCGCAGCAGGATCCAGTGCAATCCCTGCGCTTCCATCATGGTCATCAGCAAAAACACCCACAAAGGCATCCTGATGGCGACGCTTTTTCATAGATGGCTCTTCTTCCTCGCCTATTATCGCGCCGGCAATATTTTGTTTTGGACGCGGCAGCTTTGCTGGATCAGTCGGGCGCGGATGGTTTGCAAAGTAATCGCTCTGGAGGGCCTCGGCCGCTGTGACGCGATCGGCCGGATTAAAAAGCAACATTCGGTTCATCAAAACCAGCGCATCGTCTGAGGCACCATGAAACAACTCAGAGAACTGAGGCCGAGGGTGCTTCTCGAACTTGAAACCCATAGGTAGCTTGTTCAGTCCAGGCCAATCGTCTTCAGTAGGCGTGCCACGCGCCTTGAAAATGGTTGTTAACTGGCCTAAATCCGAGTCGCCGGGAAGATATGGCGCACGCAGCAGCAACTCGGCAAATACACAGCCCATCGCCCAAATGTCCACTGCGCCAGCGTAGTTGGTCGCACCCAAAAGGAGCTCAGGTGCGCGATACCATCTAGTGACTGTTTGGGACGTCATTGCCCGACGCACATCGCCAAACTCGCGCGCAAGTCCAAAATCTGCCAACTTCAGCTGTCCGTCAGAAGCAATAAGGAAATTGTTAGGCTTGAGATCGCGGTGCAACAGCCAGCACTTGTGACAATGATCGAGTCCGCGCAATGCCATCATCAACCAACTCTTAATATCGGCAGGCATAAACACTAGGCTCTTATCTTTGATAACTGCTTCTAGATCCATGTCAAGAAACTCTAGAACCAAGTTAAGATTGGCTTTGTGTGAGAACACATCGATTAGCTCAATCACATTAGGGTGTCGTAGCTCACGAAGTGCTTTGACTTCACGTATTGCTGACATGTCTAGTCCACTACGTGCATTCCCTAGCTTGATCTTCTTTATGGCCACCTTACGTTCTGTTTTGACATGTCTTCCAAGATATACTACTGCGTATGTACCCTCGCCTAGCTTCTTCTCCTTCTTGTATAGTGATTCGGTCTCCTTGTTGATTTCCTCACCAAGTATCGGCTTTGACCCTAACTCCATCGAAGCGCAAAAAAACCCCCCACCCTGCAGATGTGGGCAGTGATGTAAATGGAGGTTTATTTTTTTGTGTATGTAAAGTAAAGGCACCTACAGAAATATATATGCACAGTCTCTATTCAAGGTAGCGGCGAACAATATCCGATCATCTAATAAAATTATTTTGTTGAACAATTTTATGGGGTAAAGCCAGCCAGTCCACTGCCAGGAATTTTACCGGTTTTAAGAAAGCTATTGGTAAATCAAAAAAATATATATTTGCGTTGGTCAAGGCAATCTTTTGGCAGCGAGTGGTCTTGTGTTTTTCGTCATAAAAGAAAACGTTTGTGCGTGGTTAGTTTACGTAGATGGCTTGTGTGATTGCCGCGCGTGGTTGGCGTTAGCAGACAAGAAGAAAGGACCAAGAGATAGAGCAGCAACATACTACTAGTGGTTATGAATATACAGGTAGAGTAGACAATTGTAGCAACATCATAGCAATAACACACAACACAAACACATGCAACTTAACTTAATGTCGCCCGTATTCCTGCAAAGGAGGGTGTAGTTAGGTGTGGAATCGTTAATAACCTCAAGGTTTGTCTGATTATTCTGTATTCTGGCACATATTCACCCATCAATGTATGCATGCGTATAAACATGATTTCTTCTTGTACACTGTTGTTCTGGTACCCGCTATTGGAGTACAATTTATTTTCTAGCATATTAACATCTAACAATGGGTACATGGTTTATATACCTGCGGATGTGTGTTGTTCTTGTACTGTTAGTATTCTTATAGAAATCACATAGAGACTATAACATCTATCTACTGTTATTTAGATAGGAGCACGTAGAGAGTATGCTTACTACATGATATTCAGTTTGTGTTTGTCTTGTCCTTTGAATAAGTAGACTGTATATTGCTGACTATACTTTGAGACGAGAAAAGCGCATGGCTTTGTTAAAGAGTATTGCCTGCCAAGTAGAGCATATGAAAGCCAGTCCCACAGATGCTGGTGTTCCTTAGCTTTCACTGCCAGTGCTGTTGACTGCCAATGCTACCTATGTTGCAAGACAGGAATAATTGGCATTGGCTGCTTCCTACTCTGCCGCCAACACCAGCATCAGTGACCCCTGCAACCATGCGCAAACAACACCCCCCCCCTCACACACGCAAACGCATTGCCAACATGGCACAAACCCGTGGTACCTAATTCCGCCAAGATAACCAACCGCCAGCGCTGAAGATTTTTAAAATATAATATTTGCAACAAATAAAAAGATCACTATCCTGCAATTAAGCGTAAGCAAAAGTAGCTTACTGATCACAGACTAATAACGCACGGACCAATATTAGCAGCCTACTGTGCTGGCATAGTATGCTGATCATGCATCATCATCTTTTCGCCAGACTTCATCTGATGGATCATGCCTGTAGATTGCTTCGACATGCCCATGAGCGGTGGACGAGCAATGCTCATGATGGCCTTGAACTTGGTGCGAATGACGCGGTTCAGTGCGCTTGCCGCATTACTGGGCACTGGAGTTAGCTGGATTCCATAGCCACAGGCAGCCGGCTCTACATCCATGACAGGCGTCTGCTTAGCATTCACAATGACATTCGAGGGACATACAGGAATGTAGTAGGCGCCACCCGACTGCATCACATTGGTAGATACCACAGTGAACTTGTTGCTGGCCGGATCATAGAGCTTGGTCATGACAACAGGCATAGCGGCAATATCGCTAGCCACATGGCTCAGATCAAAGTACGATGCCAGACGCGAGAGCAGCGACTCAGTATCACCGCCATGTCCCATGTGGAACTTGGACATGACAGAGGGTGTCTGCACACCCGGATACATTGGCTCCTCGACAGTTGGAGAGCTTTCCTCCTCGGGCATCGAGACCGTTTCATACTGCGCAACAACCATAGCAGCAGCGGCAAGAGCGATCGAGGCAACTGAGAGCTTCATGACTGATTCTAAGAATATGATGGATAAATATGTATAAGTTATTTGTAATATATGCGGTAGAGAAGTAAGATGTGGATTGAACGATGGAATTCAAGACTTAGGCGAAAGACAAAAGACAGCTGAGTGCTGATGATGAGGAAAACTAGAAACGAGATGCCAACGCAGTGGTGTGCTTTTATACACCTCGCGCTATGAATGTTGGATGAAATACAAGTTGCCATTGCATCATGTCACATCAGCACGGCTGTTGTATCTTTCGGTGTAACATCAGCAAGTGCTCAAGATGTAACAACTGTATTTTGCAAAAATAATTAGTGTTAGCGGCTAATTATTTTGGCGGGATTTGGTTTTGCGGGTTTGCGCCATTCTGGCAATGCGTTCGCGTTATACTCGCTCACGGACAGAGACGTCGTTGGCGGACAGAGTAGCCAGACAAACATTTGTGATCTTTAACGGTTCCACACCTAACTACATCATCCTTTCTGGGAATACGGACAACATCAAGGTAAGTTGCGTGTGTTTATGTATTATTGCTATGACATTGCTACAATTATCTACTCTACGTCTCTCAAACTATTACTAATATGTTGCTGTTCTGTTTCCTGGTCCATTCTTGTCTGCTAACACCAACCACGTACAAACATTGTCTCTCTCCGCGCAAAAACACTATACTACCCGCTACCAAAAATCGGCTTAACTGACGCAAATATTATTTTTTGAGATGCCAATAGCTTTCTTAGACAACGGTACGAGATGCACACTTGGTTCCACGACTATAGGACCAAGATACTAAAAGCCGCCAATGCTCAATATCATTCATATATACATCACTCAATCTTTGGAACGCGCACTCGCCGCTTTCCCTTGCGTTTAACAATGGCAATTGGCGCTGTAGGTCCATGCGCAACCAATGAAGAGTCCAATGTAGAAGTTGTGCTAAGAGCCGGGCTGTTTGGTGCGGGAAGCGGTGTAGCAGCACGAGATCCAATTGATATTGCAGGAGAGTCAGGATGCTGAGCCTTGTATAAATGCTGTCCACTTGTTGTACGCTCGACATCGCTGGCTGTAGGAGCCGGGATGCTCGTGGCATGTGTTGATACGCGCAGCGGAGAAGGCGAAGACAGCACAGACTGAGGTCGGTGCAGATCCTTGCCAGACAGTAATGGACTAACAGGCATTGATCTAGCAAGTTGCTGAGGTGGCGATGTAGCGTCAGTCATTCGACTGCGTAAAGGAATCGCAACCGCAGCAAATGGTAGTTTCTCTGTAGTTTCTACTTCAGCAGGCTCTGAGGCAGTCACAGTATTGGTATTAATAGAAGCAGCAGGCACCACACGCGTACGCTCCTGCCGCATCCACTCGGCGACTTCTTTGCTCTGTTTTGCACGATGTTCCTTAAGCCGCTCCGAACGTCGCTTAAGGTCACCCACGCGCCCGTGTATCAGCACCATCCGACGCTGAATGTAGCTGGCTTGGTTTATGTAATACGTCAGCGTTGGTAACAGCTCGTCCTCAGGTGTGCTGTTGTCTTCGGACGATAGCTGTGTGTATATATGCCGCAAGCGCATTATTAGGCCCCGTTGTTGAGCTTCCAGCTCAGTCAGAGCTGCTGTTAGTGCAGCAACTGCTGCCACACCGGGTGCAGAGCTCATGATGCGGAATGAATTGATTGGCAAAATGCAAGGCAAAAAAGTGGCAAGAGAGTGCATAAAAGAAAAGCAGTTTGAGAGTGCAGCACAGCAAGCCGCAAGGCATACGCCCTTGTTCTCCAAATCAATCACAGAATCGTATTTTAAGATGCTTCATGGATTGAGTATTCGGACGACTGGCGGTAGTAGCTCCTCTGCTAGCACTTCGATCTTTATCGTTGCATCGTCATCGCCTCGAGTCTGGCCAAAGTTGACTATTACCACTGGCTTCCCCTGTTCGCGTGCGTGTTTGACCAGTCGATAGGCGCTGAATGTGGCCAGGCTGGTCCCACATACTAGTAGCGCTTGAGCCCGATCAACCATCTCGTAGGACTGCTTACGCACGGAATCCACGACGTTGCCACCAAAGAAAACAACAGTTGGCATAAAGTGGCCCGTATGGCAGCGATGACATGTTGGATATTTAAAGTCCTCATACCGAAGATTCGGCGGCAGATCAACGTCACCATCCGGTCGGCGTGTGGGTTCCTTGCCAGAGCGTGCCATTGTCTGCCAGAATGCCGTCCATTCTGGATTAAGCTCCTCCAGTCTATGTTGGAACGCGTCACGGCTTTCAACATATCCGCAGCTTAGACAGGACACATGCCGGAGCGTGCCATGTAACTCGAGTACATTCTGACTGCCTGCGAGCAAATGTAATCCGTCAACGTTCTGGGTGATAAGGCCAGTCAAGAAGCCTTTGGTCTCGAGCTTTGCAAATGCATAGTGGATAGCGTTGGGTTCAGCTCTGAATGCTGGGCGGATGCCAAAGAATGACCGTGCCCAATACCGTTGCCTGGAAATATGCTGGCTAACTAGTTCGTGATGCAGAATCGGTGTATATTCGCCATGTATCCGATACGTCCCATTAGTGCCGCGATAGTCAGGGACGCCAGATGGCACGCTGACACCAGCACCCGTCAAACCAAGAACGCGTCCCTTATGTTGTTGAAAGAACCCAACCAACATGTCTAGCACCGAAGGCGTCACTGGCGTACGCTTAGTTGGCAGTCCATACAGCCCCTTGATCTTGACCCGGGCTGCTGGTGCCATGTATCCGCTGGTTGCCTGAATATGACAAGAAAAAAAAATATTAAAGAAAAAGACCAAGCACTTGAGGGATCTGAAATGGAAGCAGAAAAATTATATTTTGAATAGCAAGATCGAACAACGATACTACCACGTCAGCTGATCACTTTCGCGGCGCCTTTCCCTCGAAGCCTGGACGGGCCTTGCCAGGTTTGCCTGATGGTTTGCCTGCCTTGCCAGTGCCACCAGCCTTACCAGCCTGGAGAGCGCGCTGAATAGCCTTTTTAGACTTGCCCTGATGCTTCATTTTCTTAGCATCGATGCGAGTCTGAATGTTAGTCTCGCGCTTGGTCGTGCGCTCCTTGAGCTTATCAGCAATCTGCTCCTTGCGCTCACCCCATTCGCGACTGCTCTTCTTCTTTTGCTGCTCGTTACGACGGATTGTTTTGCGAAGCAGCTTCGGATCATCCTTCACCTTCTCTCCCTTAGCCAGATCCAGCGCCTTGTTCCACTTATCCTTTTCCTCAATCTTATCTGCCTTTGTAGAGTCGGCCTTACGCAGCTCTGCTATCTCCTTCTTCTTGTTCTCTACCTTGGCCAGTTGTTGTTTGACATTGAACGACTTCTTTTTCTTGATCATTCCTGTTGTGAGTCGGCCAAAGAAGATATTGTCCTTCACAGTGCTGCTACCGTCAGCTTCTGTTTCACTACCATTGTGAGCAGCTGGCGTCTTGTTTCCTAGCACTTGCTCCTGTGCCGTGTTGCCAGCCTGTTTGGCCTTGGCCTTGGCCTCCTTGGTGCTCTTCCGCCTCTTCATGCGCTTCTCTAACAAAGCCTCGCGAGAATTATCATCTTCTGGCGCCTTGCGCTTTTGCCGCAGATTTTGGATTCGCGTCTGAAGCCGTTCACGCAGCTCTCCAATTGACGCTGGCCCAGCCATAGGCGTAATATCTGCCGCTGGCTGAGACTTTGTCGTGCTAGCTGACTCGCCATCCAAATCTATATCCATCTTATCCATGTCCGGGTTCTGCTCAACAACATGGCTGCTTTCCATAGTGCCATTTACTTGCGGCAGCTTCCCTTTGCTTCCTGGTAGTGAGTTTGTTTTATTGGCATTCTGCTTTTCGAGCAACTCCGCTTGTATTTCCTGTACGCTCTTGTTATTGTCTGGATCCAGTCGTGCCGCCTTGGCGTTTGCGCGGGCCTTGCGCTGTGCGTCCTTTTGCTTTCCACTAGCTTCCTTCTTTGTATTCTTCATGTACCGAGTACTGTTCTTCTTCTCGTCATCTTCTGGAAGGTAGAACTTTGGTGGAATTAAGCGCAACAGATCGTCAAATATCTGTGCGTGTTTTTGCAGACTCACTGTGATATTGTCTATAGCAGACTCCATCGCCAATCCCCCTGTGCTATTCTTACGTGGGTATATGTATACTGGATAGGTCGAGGCAACAACTAATGAACCCAGTTAAAGTAACACTTGGGAAACTGCTCTCGTGTCGAAATATTGTGAAAAGGGCTATGTATGAACTGCGAAAGAAAGGGCAAGAGCGCTTCTAACATCTGCGTTTGAGGTTGTTCTCTCCTCACATATACCTGAAGGAAAAATTTCACTGATCTCCCTGCTGATCATGGATCATCTTCTGGAAAAGTTGGGGTGGCAACTTCCACATGAATGATCACCAACAAGTTGGCCTGTCATGCATGGAATCCAAGAGATAAACTCCAAATTCCAAAAGAGCTTGTTAAATATTTAATTCTGCTACAAACCAACCAATTGTTCCAGAGCATCACAATCTCTAAGTGTTTTAGGAGATGCTAAAAGTTGATGTTATTATAATATGCTTTGCCACTCAAAACTACCCAAAAGATAAAACAAAAAAGGCTAAAATCAATATGTAGCTTGGTAGTCTGGATGTTTAGTAAAGCTTTTATCCAGTTAAATTCGCTTGGCTACTTGTCAGCCATTTAATTTGCGGCAGGCGGAGAAGGCTTGCGGCGCTCCACACAGTAGACAACTTCGCCAATAACTTCTTTGAATGCAGGTTGGCTAACCATGTCTGTGAGGTAGCGAGTGAGATTTTTATACTGGGAGCGATCTTCAGCAGTTAGGTACTGCTTGTAGATGAGTACCAGATTGCAGGCAACATCAATATCGGCCATAGTAATGCGATCACCCACCAAGAAAGCTTTCTCACCCACTAAAGTGTCCAAGACACCTAGAAAGCGGGCAAGCTCTTTTTCAGCATTTTCGTAGGTAGGCTGAACCAAAGGAATAAGGCCAAATAGAACATGGAAAACTTTTGACCCCGCAGGCATTAGCTCACTCTCTGCAAAGAAAGCGTACTGAAGAATCTTGGCACGCTCTTGATTGGTATAACCTAGAAGTTTGTCGCTGTCAGGACTCTGCATTGCCACGTAAAATGAAATTGCAGTAGAGTCGGAAAGCAGAAAGCCATCGACACCTTCAAAAACAGGTGCTTTCCCAGCTGGGAACTTTGCCAAAAATTCAGGTGTCTTGTTGTCCACGCCCATTTCAAAAGATGGCGTTGTAGCCAGATCAATTCCCAGAATATTTGCAACAATTCGCGCCTTGTAGTTGCGAATGTTAAATGTCGGGCCAAGCAGGGTGCCAAAGGATGACATTGTTGTTGATATGCGTTGCTTGCAAGGCTCTTAAAAAGGGAGAGAAATTATTTTTGGATTAAAAAAGTACTATGAAAAATTAGATTATGTGGAGAAAAGGTCGTACATCTTGTCCGAGAAGCGGATGTTCACATATTTAAATAGTCCAAAAGGCTTCTGTATTGTGCATGTCCCCTTGAGTGGCCTACAAGGTAAACATTTTTGCTGACAAATCCACAATAAATGCGCATGATTTTTTAGGCGTTTAAGGGGCACCTACAAGGAAAGATGCGCAGTGCTTATGACATCAAAACAAAGCGCATTGCTGGAAATCAGCGCTTACTATGGATAGTATGCAACTTTGCTTCAAAAAAAAGCTATCCGCGTTAAGAAGGCTTTTAAGCAGTTGTAAAATGGCATTTCCCAAGGTTGATTTCTGGTTGTGGAAATTTCCCATGAAAATGGATCATGATTTGTCAGCACATAAAAAAGGTTATCACAGGTAGAAACCAGTGGGTATAGGCATCAGCGCCTACTTGTGGATTGGAAACCATTACAAGCTGAATTGTAATCTTTTTCGTCTACAGTAATTTACGTGAATTGTTTTTTCTCTCCTTTTGAAGCTGGCAACACACTCCGCGTCGTATCACGGTCACATTAAAAATACTTTAAGCCATTGAGTGTGTTAAGTGCCTTTATCTTTAGGTAACCAGCAACATTTGCCCTAGCATCTCACTTTTCATAGTCTCCAACCAGTTGTAATGTATTGATTGTATTACAGGCAAGGTGTATTAAGCTCAATTTAACAGCCATACTAACCATCAATTGCGCAAAACAATTTACAATGCAAGTGAAGAGGTCCATGAAAGTAAAAAAAAAACAGTTTGTGGCTCTGCAAGAGCCCAGACAGCGTTCTGGGCTTTTGCGGAAGCGAGCACTGCAAGCGACCTCTTCACTTGGTGCCAGAAGCACCTTTGGGCGAGGTGGCTATAAAATTTTTGGTTATAGCAATTTTTTGATAACGCATGTCGACTAATATTAATTTTCAATATTTTGCTTAGTGCCTATTGTCCAAGAAATTGATGCTTGCTTTAGTAGATTTTGTCGTCTAATTATGTGGACATCCCTAATATAATCTTTTTTAAACGTCCCTTGGAAACCCACCTCTTCTAAACCTTTGAAACCTCTGTAAAAAGACTACGCGTATACCTGCGACATTATCTACAGCACAAAATGTATTATATATATATTTAAATAATTTAATTGGAAATCCCAATAGCGTGTCGCAATTCCTTAGAAATATCCAATAAAATTACATTGTCCGACTATTTGTCCATATTAACTTGAATATAGTCTAAAAGTGACTTGTGCGGGTATCGTATGACTACAATAAGTTGATTCGAAAGTAAAGGAAAGATGCAAAATACATTTACAATTTCTGGATAACGCTATATGCTGGGGAACTCTGCTTGGCTAACAATACTTTATATTCAAACCAATCAAACAGCTGGAACGTAGCTGTAATTTGTCAACTATAGCACATTTACCCCACTACCTAGCGTTGTCCATAGAGAGTCGGTCGGTCGAACAATAGTTTAACAAATTATATATAGAGGAAGGAGAAGGATTAACCGCCATGTTAAGCACAGCACGGCTTTTTGAAGCAAGTCCCATAAAATCTGTAAGCTGAAATGTATGGTTAAATAACACATTTGTTAACTTAGTGCATGGATACTTCTTGATTAGGTAGTTTTATATCTCAGAAACATTTTACCTGCCCTTCTTTAGCAACATGTCGGATACCGAGGGCCATGTCAATGGACAGCCAGCGCCTAGTAGGCCTTCTGACGATGGAACAATCAGCAAGCCGCAGCACAATGGCAGCAAATTGGTCAATAAACAGCGAAATCACATAGACTATCTCATGAGAAATATTGAGAAGCCTATCGAGCTACCAACAGTTAAGAAATCAGGTGTTAAGCCGCCTCCAGAGATTGTCCTCAACGTGCGCGGATCCAGTGCCGGTGCGGGCAGCAGTGATTTTAGCATCTATCGAGACTTGCGCCGAAAGGAAAATTTGCGCATAAAGCATATGGATGCCGAAGCAGCTGAAGAGACTGTTAGGAATAAGTTTGAACAAGAGGCTGATGAGCTGAAACGAAAGGACGAGGAGAAAACTGCCAAGAATAGAGCGAAACGCCAGAAGAGAAGAAAGAAAGTAAAGGGAAAAGACAAACCTGCCAGCAGTACAGAGCATGAAGGACATAAATAATATAAAGTAATATAAACAATTTCGAGAGAGAAAAAAAAATAAGTTAAAAGCAATCTAAAGAAAAATTTACATGCGAGTCTGTACAAATAATCGATGTTCGGTTTTTGCAAGCGCTTCCTTAGACATTGGCCCTGGGATAGCCAGGCTGTCCACGAAGATTCGAAATGTGAGCAGAGGGCGGTTGCACGCTCAAGCTGTGGCGGTGATCAATGGGTCTGGATCCGCTTGACTCAGCCGAGCTGGACTGTGGGTATGAGCGCTGCAGAGGTTGAAATCTTGAGAAGCCATCGTAGGGCTCATCACCAGCAGCCGGAGCTCTTGACGAATTTGAGTCATATGGCGGCAAGTGTGCATCCATGTTGTCAAAAACACTATCGCGACGCTGGTGCTTATTCAAAGACTGTTGCGTCTGTTTACCTGAAGGCACGATGCGCTCACTCAGCGGCATGTCCTCGGCAATGGTCTCCTGCTGGGTCTCCAAATCGTTTAACAGCGGGCGCAACGTCAAGTTGGAAAAATCAGGCGTATCCGCAGGCAGTATGCAGGATCTGGCAAGCTTGGATCCCAGCGTGCCCTCTACATGGCGACGGAACTTGTCTTGCGAGTCCTGTGTGCCGCGGTAGCTAGTGCGGCGAGCACGGCCGCGGCCATTGCCCTTCTGGCTCAAATTCTTGATGTTTGGGATTTCGGTCTTGTTTCCCTCAAACATGTGGATACCCACATGCTGCATCATGTTGTCGAAACGGCTGAACAGTTTGGTACATCTGCCAGCCAGACAGCGGTACGGTTTCTCGCCAGTGTGGCGGCGCTTGTGGCGGTTAAGATGTTCAATGCGGTCAAACGATTGGCCGCAGTTCCTCCAGTCACACACATACTTGCGATCGCTTGTGCTCCCTGCATTATCATCCATTGTGTCGGTTGAGTTCGCAGAAACAACCGACCCTGTTCTAGCGCTTCTGACTGCAGTATACAGAGGCATGTCAGAGGGAATGGCGGCATGCATCGAGTTGCGCACAGGACCGGGACCAGTTTCATTTGGTCCAAAGCTTGCTGAGGAATCACGGCGCTGGTGCTGCGTGGGAAACACCATCAGCCCACTGTTGCTTCGCGGACGATTGTAGGGATCAGCATACGCATTTGCAACAGGGCGATATACCTGCTGCTGATTCTCGAAGGGTCGATAGTGGTGCAGATCGCGTTCAGTGGGTAGCCTCTGCGGGATTGCATGTACCTTGGTTTCGCGGTTTGAGCTGTAAGGATGCTCTCCCGTATGGAACATACCCGTCACTACGCGGGGCAGTGGCGGGTGATTTGGGATGGCCACAATGTTCGAATCGTTCATTGGTGATTTTGCCAACTGTTTCTCGTGCTGAGGGTGCTCTATCGACTGTGAACGCGGCCTTAAAGGTCTACCATTCGTGTTGGACGAATACATCCGACAAAATCCAAACTAGTTTATGTTAGCAGTCAAGTTTTCTAGTTTCCTTCCTTGCCCAAACACGCCAACAGCTAAAGAGATATTTCTTAAGTGATGACGGTGGACACAAGGCTGGAAAAGGCAACGTATATCCAAGGGTGCCAGTATGCAAAACAAAATAATTTATAGCAGTAGGGTGAGGCGAGCTGGTAAACTGTACAAATGGCAAGAATAAAGGACAAGCAGCTTGTACGATATGATATGTAGCAGAAGTGTCTATAGCAACAGCAGCGTACAAGTCCTTATAAGATGCGGAATTAGACCAGTCGCAGGTAAATAGGGTTAGGAAGAAAAAAAATGAGGGATATTCCGGAGAACAGTGTGCGCAATGTGCAGAGAAATATATATATGAAGCATGCGATGGAGGAGAGGAAGCTCTAAGTGATAGCCGCTTTTGCAAAAGAAATGTTTGCAAGCGGACGTTTACCTAGGGACAAAGTCCAAGTAATCATTGAAGGGCAAAGGGTAAAAAAATATGCTTTGCAAAGCGCAAGCTCTCATCTCCTTCACATTTGCTATAAAGGAAAAGTCGGCTTTTTTACCCTCCGTAAGCTAGAATACCTCGCGAAAACGCTTATTTATCAAAGCAAAAAATGGTTGCTTCGTCGAGTCTTTCAAAAAAAATTGCTGCAAAAAGGCATCGGCTGGATTCCAGGCTACAAAGGTCCAAAAAGCTGCATCCCTTGCATTTGCTACCAAAGCGCTTTTGCCAAACTTCTCAAAGTACATTGCATATTCAACTGCTTAAAGTCTCCTCGGCTATGTTTTAGTGGCGCGCATATGCCTTTTTTTTTGGTAAAAGAATGGCTCTTGTGCTTTTAGGATCGAGGGAAGTAAGGATGAAAGCACAAATAGGATACAGTCTCTTCCGCACACTTTGACAGAAGCTAGGGCCAGCTGCTGTCCGATCACATCTTACTCAAAGAAGGAACCGCAACCGACAAAAAACAAGTGTGGCATATTGCAGTTGATGGAAAATAACAAATGACCAGGCACACAGTATCACCAAAGTGTTCAAAAGATAGGCCCGCTGGTTGGCTGGCGTTTGTAAAAAAAAAGCTGTGTACGCATGGCACTTGCCCAGCTGATGATAGCACTGAGATTTTGCCAAGAGAGATAAAAGGGGGGCTGGGAAGGGAAAGCCATATTGCCAAGAGCATCAAAGGTAAAGCCAAGGTACTATTGGAACCTGTGATTTGTAGAAACGACATATAAGCTAGTTCTGCTCTTGTAAGGCACACCGTCTTGGCGGGAAAATAAAGATTTCCCCATTTCATCTGTATAGGATATATGAGAGTAACCAACCACAGTTACAAACCAAAATCCCGCCTGCAAACGCACACAACCAAGCAATTAATCGTATGATGTGGACTTTGCCATACACGACAACAACTTGATACTTTTGAAAGATGTTCTTAATACATACCCTTGGGTTGTCACTAATCGAGGTCTTGTAGAAAAAAAGGTTAAAGTCGGCTACTGAATACAGAAAGATAAGCACACGGAGACAAAACTGGAATACATATATGTTAGTGCCGTGATAGCAGACAGTAATGACTAGGACAGTTATTAGCTTCTCAAAAAAGCCTTAATATCAAAGCCAATGTTGGCTGTTTAAATTGTATTAATTCTTCTGATGGTTATAGTTGTATGTTTTTTCTTTTCCGGGTGTTGTCGGCCAATAACTGTGCCGCATCTTCCGGTATATTGGATGTGGGCATATGAGAGGAATATGAAGGCAGAAACATTATATGCAGCGGGGAAGCAAGCAGAATGTTCTCAAGAAGCCAAGCTGTTAAAGACGATCATGGAATATAACAGCCAAGAGTAGTGGCAGTCCAACTGTCTTCAATCCACAAATGCACAATGCGGGGAGGGAGAAACTGGAGAAGATATACTCAACTCCCGAATGGAACAAGCATAATTAATGCATCTACCTGGGCAACAAATGCTAGGAATTAAACGTAATTGTATGCTTACCTTCAAAGCTGGCGCCAACGACAAGATGAAATTCGTATTGTGCAATACCTGCCTCGGTTAAATGCGGGGAAATACAATTACACGTGAGATCGTGGATTGTTAATTACCCACACTATTTACACTATTTACACAGCTTCCCCGATTGTAGGCCGTGTGGGGATGTTTATGTATTGAGAAAGCACGCAATCGTAGTGCCAAATAGAGAGTGCTGGGGTCGGGCTGCTGACTATATGTAGCGCTGAAAAGCTTTAATTTTAATTAGGCTTGAAATTGGCCTTTTTAGTGGCAATTGGTCTTTAAAAGTTTTGTGTTCGGGGCAAAAAGAGACAGCAATCAACTTGAGGTTGTTAAAAAAAAAAAGGAAGACGAGTAAATGCATCGGTAGACTTCCACATTTGAACTGTGCGCTGGAGAGGCTTCTACCCGGTGTGCGGATATCGGGCTAGACAACTAGCCACCCATCTTGCCCTCGTTAACCGCGTTATCTTCCAAGCGATCGCTTACATTCATGCGTGCAGCCACTGTCAATTTTCCTGCCGCAACCCCACATCCGTCATTTTTTTGCATTAACTGGGAATATTAAATTGGGAGAGGGGGTAGCGGACATCCAGACACCACGCCTTCGTACTGCGCATGTCCAATTAGACCCAGTGGCTTTCTAGCTCCCAATCCTGGCTGTGCCCTGGCATAAATTGTGCTACCATCTTGTGCAACCGCAACTACACGCATAAGTGTTGGCAAACACTACCTGTGGGGCTTGTAACTGGATTGTCCATGTCGCACAGCGTATATGCACAAGTTGCTAGAGGATTATCGATAACCAATAATGTTGGCCCAGTTACCGCCATCTCGGGTTAATTCCCAGACCCTGTCCCAACCCGGGTTACACTGTTTGTAACACACACGCAAATCAGCTCTATAATTTATTACAAATAACAATTGGCGCATGAAAAAAAATAATATTTGCGTCGGTCAAGGCTATTTTTTGGCAGCATGTGGTCTTGTGTTTTGCGTCATGAGAGACAAGGTTTGTGCGTAGTTGGCGTCAGTAATTGACGTTAGCAGACAAGAAGAAAGGGCCAGGAAAGAGAATAGCAACATATTAGTAGTAGTTTTGAATGGAGACATACAGTGGACAATTTTAGTAGTAGAGAAATACAACATGTGCAACTTTACCTTTATGCTGCCAGCATTCCCGTAAAGGAAGGTGTAGTCAGATGTGGAATTGGTAAAGACCACAAATGTTTTTCTGGTTGTTTTGTATGCTGGCATGAAAATATCCATCAGTGTATGCATGCGTATAAGCATGTTTTCTTCGTATGGACTGTTGTTCTGGTATTCGCTATTGGAATGGTATCCATCTTCTAGCTTGTCAACATCTGGCAATGAGTACATGGTTTATATATCTGTGGATGTGTGTTGTTCTTGTATTGTTAATATTTTCTATAGACATCACATAAAGACTATACCATCTATTTACTTTTAATTAAAGAGGAAAATATAGTGGGTATGTTTACTACGCCATATTCAGTTTGTGTTTGTCTTGTCCTATGAATGGATAGGCTCTACCTTTTACTGGCTGTGCCTTGAGACGAGAGAGGCATGTGGTCTCGTTAAAAGAATATTGCCTGCCAAGTAAGACCATTAAAAGCCAGTCTCACAGATGTTGATACTTCAAGGGCTGCCGCTACCAGCGCTGTTGACCACCACTGTCACCTTTGTCATTGTACAGGGGTAATTGCCATTGCAAAAGTATCAGATTAATGGGTTTCTAACTTGATAGCTTTAGAACATAGTCATGATTCGAGTCCACGCTCCAAGAAATTTCAGCGTTCGTTTTTGGCAATAACAACAACTGCATCGTTATCATTGCGAAAGACCCTATCAACGCTGAACGTCTCTTGTTTAGTACTAACCGGTACTACTTGTTTGCCATTGAAACGAGCAATAGAAAATGATGTGGAAAGACCATCCAACTCCTCAATGATCTGAACTCCCAGCCCTGCGATTGTCTGGGCCTGCGGATTAACAAACACCGATCCAAGCAGGTTTTGCTCGTCGCACTGTCCATTGTAGACCAAAATCTCGCGCTCCTTTGCAGAAGATGGAACCGCAGCTATTGCCTGTTGGTCTGGCTGTGCCACAGCTTGCTGTGTTTGAGTTGGCTGCTGTCCTGTAGGCATTCCGCTGCTTACAGATGCTTCGTGTTGTAGCTGTCGCATAAACCCCGACTCTCCCTGGACATTTAGCAGTGCGTCCTCTGGCAAATCCCACGCTTTTGTAAGGTTGGGGTTAGCAATATAGTTTGGTACAAATGCAAGTTCAGACGGCCCAGTGGGCGACCTCTTGACATTGCTTTTGCCAGCTTGTGTATCCTCTGGGTCGACCGCATTGTAGCCAGGGAACAATTCCCTGATTCTCTCTGACTTGCATACATCTAGAGCCGTTTGCCCTTTGTTATTTTTAAGAGCAATGTCAGCTCCAACGCAGATCAAAAACTCTGCCACCTCCTTGTTGCCTCTAATGCAAGCCCAGTGCAGTGCCGTCCATTGGTTCATCTTGTTCTGGCTGTTGATATCCACGCCGTTGCGAATGTAGGCTCTCACTGCCTTGAGGTTCCCCAGTGCCGCCATCTCGCGCAGATTCTCTGCGCGATCATCGGTATTCATTGTAGTATCAGCTGTAGCACCTTTCAATAGATATTATAGATGTAGGTAAGCTAGGAATACAGTTTGAAAAATACGGATAGTTGTGAGAACTGATCCGAGTCGCTGCAAATGCGAGATCTTGGACGTGCAGAACCGAGATGCATGTCGTACGCGTTATGGGCAGAAATTAGCAAATCTTTTTGCACATCTTGAAGACAATGGAGCCTTGTTGACCTTCTTTACTTTGTGTCGACAACAAATATTTTTGGATTTCAAGACATAGCACAGTCTGCTTAATCGGCATTACTAATTTGCATGGGAATCGCGGACGTCTATCTGGTACTGCGCGCCGTGAAGAGGATCGCTGGCTTGGCGGCTGCAGAAGCAAGGTCAAGCGTGTTGCGCGATCTCAAGACGTCTAGTTTGTGTTCCTGCCGCACTAGACGGACGGAGGCATCTGTATCTAAATCTGAAGAGACACAGCAGTCTACATCAACGAGAGCAGAGCATGCGAATATAGCATTGAATAGAAAACAGACGCATCCAGAACATATTGATAAGCAGATAATGGCTGCCAATTCGTCTGTACACGGTGTCCCAATAGCGCTTCACCCTGGCTCATTAGATCGTCGAGAGTTGTTAGCATTTGCTCGAGACAATGTGCAGACAGATATACGCAATTTACCAGCAGATATCGACATCAGGACCACTGATCTGTCCTACTTGGACTTGTATCTGCCTCCACCCCCGATTATACTTCGTGGCGAAGCCAATATCATTATTGACGATTCCAGGCTAGCTGAGGAAGAGCAACTTAATGAACAAGAAGGTCGGCAGAAGTTGGAGGCGTCAAGCATGCCTTCGAATCGCGTCAGCCGTCTTTTCCACTACGGATCATTGGCAGTAGGACTTGGAATAGGCGCGTTGGGTGAAGCAACAAAGCGGTGGAGCGGATTTGGACCAGCCAGAGCAGAGGGCGACACGTCATCGGTGTTTCTAAACCGCGGAAATATTGACCGGATAGTGACTAGATTGTCAAAAATGCGCGGTGCAGCACTCAAGCTCGGACAGATGCTCAGCATTCAGGATTCGAAGAATATGTCGCCTGAGATTGCTGAGATGTTGCAGCGTGTGCAAAACTCGGCCAACTATTTGCCTTTGGCACAGGTTGAAAAGGCAGTGAGAAAGGAGTTGGGTACGCACTGGCGGGATGGGTTTTCTTCTTTCAGCGATGTCCCCTTTGCAGCAGCATCAATTGGACAAGTTCATGAGGCCCACCTTTGTACGGATTTAGCCAGAAAACATGGGTTTGATAGAGTGGCTGTCAAAGTTCAGTATCCAGGAGTAGCAAGTTCTATTGACAGTGATCTGAATAACCTGCAATCGCTTCTGCTAATGAGCAAGTTGCTTCCACGTGGGATGTATCTTGACAACACGATCCGCGTAGCACGCAAGGAGCTCCATTGGGAATGTGACTATTCTCGCGAGGCAGAGGCCATGGCCAAGTTTGGCGAGTTGTTAGCGCACGATCAAGTATTTGTAGTGCCTCGTCTTGTGGGCGACATGTCTAGCAAGATGGTCCTTACGGCAGAATTTATGGACGGCATGCACATGAAGGACGCAGAGAACTGTACTCAAGAGGAGCGCAACCACATAGGTACACATATTATGCGGTTGTGTTTACAAGAGCTGTTTGAGTTTGGCTTCATGCAGACGGATCCAAACTGGGCAAACTTTCTCTATAACCGCAATTCACGGAAAATATCTCTGCTTGACTTTGGGGCCTCTCGCTCGTTTGGCAAAGAATTCCTTGATGGATACCTACATGTACTTAGGGCTGCTGCTGCTGGTGACCGCGAAGCTTGCCGCCATTGGTCGAAGGAATTGGGCTTTCTCACAGGCTACGAGGCGGACATTATGACCCAAGCACATGTGGATTCGGTGCTCGAAATAGGCAAACCATTTCGGTTGCCGGGCTTGTACAATTTTGGCAACCAGGATGTCTCGGACAATGTCCGATCCGCCATTCCTGTAATGCTGCAACACCGTTTAACTCCACCTCCAGATGAGACATACAGCCTTCACCGCAAGCTCAGCGGCGCGTTTCTACTCTGTATAAGACTGCGTGCGCAGGTACCATGTCATGACATGTTTAGGGAGATCACGTCAAAATATAAATTTACCGACGGCACTAGCCCATTATATTAGCAACCGTCTGTATACACCGGTAGTATTGGTAGCATGGATAAAAAAATAAACACTAATGTACAGAAGATGGACAACTCAGAAAAATGGCAGCTACATTGCCTAGCTAGCTATTGGCAGGAAGAATTCGTCGGTAAAGGTCCGTTGCATCCTTGATCTGGGAATATGATAGGCAAAACGAGCTTAGCTCGATTGACATTGTCTCCGCAAGAGAGCTATTTGTATCCAGAGCGCTGTTGAAAACCTTGGATGCCAGCCGGACATTGTGGACCTGCGCACCACCCGCCGACTGTGTGCGACAACTAGCTTCAACTGCATTCAGATAAGTGAACAGCGTGTCTGTCGACACACGGGCCATTTTATCTATAAGCAGCTGGGCCAGTATGTTGTGTTCGACAACACTCATAGGCTGGTTTATTGTGCACCAGATAATGCGATCCGCTTCCTCATCGGATCTCGTCACGTCAATAATAGCCTCAACTACGCCCCAACACTTGGCCGCATACTTGCGAATGTGTCTGGCATCCAATGGAACAAGTTTCAAAACCTCGGGCTGTGTTTTCAGCGTAGCCGCGATATGCGACACTGTCTTCACATCCAGTGCAACTTCCGTCTCTGATGATGCCATCTTGGCAAGCTGTGCCAAAACATAGTTTGCTTGTGTCTCCTTTTTCCTTGTTGCCAACAACTCGCGTGCCCGCGAAAATCCATCAGCGACAATTCGAGAATCCTGTGCATGTGCAACTGTGGTCGGAAATAATCGCGGCAGAGGCGCTGGCGGCAAGCATACAGCGGTTGTGGCCAGATAGTTGTAGAGGGTTTGTGCTGTTTTTACATCCATGCCGTTATGTATAGCAGCAGTGTTATCGCCTTTTTCTTCTAAAATGTGAAGAGATTTCAGTTGACTTGTTTGACATTTAAGGCGTGACCAAAGAGTAAAAAAAAGCCAGGCAGAAAAGTCTTGGCGTGGAACCACCTTTGTCTTGGCTTTTTTCTTCTACACTTTGTGATATTTCCCTCTTGCATTTTGCCAACACTTTAACTTTTTTCTTTTCTTTTTTGTAACCTTCACGCAAATGAACAGGATATTTGGGCTTGGCGGAAAGAAGGCACCTCCGCCTACATTGAACGCAGCAGTCGCCAATGTCGATGCGCGGACAATCACTCTTGACGAGAAAATTAAGAAACTCGAGGGTGAGATTGCGCAATACAAAGACCAAATGCGTAGGCTGCCAGAGGGTGTTTCAAAGAATAGAATAAAAGCAAAGGCGGTCAATGCAATAAAACAGAGGAATATGTAAGTAAAATCCAGACAGTGTTGTCTGTATATGGATAGTTGCTGTTTGTAGTTACAGGTTGACTGAATACTATAGGGTACCAGTTTATTTCCAATCCCTGCCTTTTCACAAGTTGTAGGTACGAGAACGCACGAAACCAACATACGCAACAATCGTTTAATATGGATATGGTGATGTCGATGCAGGATAGCATGAAGAACGCTGCTGTTACAGTACAGGCGATGGAGCAGTCAAACGTGGCGATGAAAAAACAATTCAAGGAGATTGACGTTGACAAGGTAGAAGACATCATGTTTGATACAGCTGAGCTCATGGATCAAGGGAACGAGATCCAGGAAATAATGAGCCTGAATCTCAGCATACCATCTGGCGTGAATGATAGCGAGCTGGAGGCGGAGCTGGAGGCGGAACTGAATGAGCTAGAACTGGGCCTTGGCAGCGGAATTGGCAATGAACTGGGGAGCGAGCTTGATTCAATACAGGGGGGCATGCCTTCATATTTGCATGGACACGGCAGCGCAGTGCCAGATCTACCAGAGTTGCTACCAGAGGGCCCGGGTAGTACAGGTATGCAATACGCCCCAAACCCCAGCGGGCAGAGCATACCAAGCACCATGACAGAATCGCCTAGAAAGGAACCTGTGCTGCGAATGTAACTAATGGTGCAAATGTGAGAGTAGCCGTCACATCATTTATGTATTTTTTAAATAAAGGTTAATCCGCGTTAGAACACATACCATCACTGAAATGGCTGATAATGTAGTAGTGCTACATGTGCACATGCTGCATTGAGCACCTGGTTCTTGCTGCATCGCCTGTTTGCACATCTGGACATATAAAATGTCGGCACAGTGCCTCGCAAACGTGTGAGATCCAAAGGCTTCTGCCACCTGCTTCTTGAGACTTCTGAGGAGAAGCGAGAGCCATGTCAGCCTCGTGTCCCTTGTGCTCTGCTAATCTCATCGATGGCATCGATTGTTAGCATTGCTTGTTGGCACTTGTTTGGCCGATTTCACCTGTAACAACCCAAGATAAGAGACGTGTGCAGGAACAGGCGGAAACGCCAGAAAGCCGATTCCCAGCTTGGATGCCTGCACAGATCTGTGCACTAGGCACAACTGTCTGTGGCCTCTGCAGACAACTTGTTTTAATTTATTGCAGCGTATGACAGAGTGCCGACGGCGGCAAGAAGTGCAGCAGCAGCCTCCCCGCGCAAAGCAACCACTGTGGAATGTCGCCGTTGCGGGCCTTTTATTGCCAACCAAAGGCCCTGCAACATCTTGGTTGACTGCAACCACTCCTCTCTTTCGCTTGTTCTTTTCTTCACAACAAGAATCCGGCAGTCTCGCACTGAAAGGTTATATAAGCTCTACCCACTCGTCCTTACTATTGTCCTCTACGCTAGAATATTAGCGATTTTGCCCTAGCATATCAAAGCCACCGTTCTAGTCCCCGACTGAGAGTCTGGATCTCGCATTGCTGGTATCTCGAAAGTAATCTTTCGTCTGCTGCCCGCGTGATCCTGCCGCCTACACCAACGCCAAACACCTACCCTGCTTGGCGCCAGCTGTTTCATCCGACTTGGCCTGCGCTGACTTAGGTCCTTTCTACCTACTTATTTTTATTTTATTGACGGTGTCTGTTGGAAACTTCATACACTACTTTATCCACCCCCCGCTTTCTTCCATTGTACTTCGCTTGACCAACCGCCCACCTAGAAAGTGCAAATTCGCTTACTGCTACGAAATGTCCAAGCCAAACCTCGACGAAGCAGCCGACCTCCGGCTCAAGGTTGTCTCCTTGTCACGACCAAACTCGTTCTCGAGCAAGGTGGATTCTGAAGGCAACAAGCAAGAGCATTTTACTGCTAATATGCGGATAATCGCTGTCACACACTTTCTCCCGTTTGTCATTTCTGTCTCTGAGGAGACGCCAACCGAGCCCTACATGTGGAAAGTCTCGAGTCGCAGTGGACATACGGCAATGACCGCTGGTATCCGCTCGCTCAGCGAGAATCCCAATGCTGAGTGCAAACGGGTTGGGTTTATTGGGTACTACAAAGATCTCAATGGCGAGGAACATCCGTGTGATGACCTGACTCAGGAGAGCCGCGCCAACATATGCAAGGTCCTTGGCGAGCACAATGCCGTGCCTGTGTTTGTTGACGAGGAGACGGCTAACAACCACTATGAGGGATACTCGAAGCAGATCCTCTGGCCTCTGCTGCACTATATGTCTTGGAGCGATGCTCATAGAATGAATCCAGCATGGTGGGACGGTTACTGCAAGACAAATAAGACCTTCTCTGCAGCCATCAGCTCGATATATCAGGATGGGGATATCGGTAAGTGCTGCGCAATACCTTTGTGCACATCACAACGCGCTTCTTTTTGATTTCCAGTATATGGTTCCCTGAATTGCCATGCAAAACTGCGCTCTAACTCACCGATTTGCTATTGTTCGCATTGTAGTCTGGATTCACGACTATCATCTGCTATTGTTGCCAGAGATGCTCAGAAAGATGCACCCTGTCGCCACAATTGGCTTTTTCTTGCACTCGCCTTTCCCGAGCTCCGAGCTGTTTAGGTCGCTGCCACAGCGCAAGGAAATTCTTAATGGAATGCTTGGCGCGACCAGCATTGGCTTCCAGACGTACTCATATGCGCGCCATTTTCTCAGTTCGTGTACTCGAGTACTGGGCCTTGAATCCACCCCAACAGGGATTGATAATAAGGGCACCATGGTATCTATTAGCGTCTTCCCGATTGGAATTGACTCCCGTTATATCCAAGAGCGTCGGTCTCAGCCTGCTGTGGAGGCAAAGATGAAGAGCCTACGTGAGATGTTTGCCAATAAGCGCATTATCATTGGTCGTGACCGATTGGATGAGGTTGCGGGAATCAAACAGAAGCTTGAGGCATTTGAGCGGTTCCTCGAGACATACCCAGAGTGGCAGGGAAACGTAGTCCTGATTCAAGTCACCCAACCTGGACAGACTCGTCAGCCCAAGCTAGAGGCCAAGATATCCGAGCTGGTGACCACGATAAACAGCAACTATGGTTCTATCGAGTTTATGCCTGTCATGTACCACCACTCGTTCCTTGATACAAACGAGTACATGGCGCTCTTGAACATTGCCGATCTGTGTCTGATCACTGCTATCCGCGATGGGATGAACACGGGCTCGCTCGAGTACGTGGTATGCCAGCAAGACAAGCATAGCCCGCTTCTATTGAGCGAGTTTACTGGCACAGCTGGTTCAGTCAGCGGTGCTATCCAGATCAATCCGTGGGACTATGTGGGTGTCGCACAAGCAATTGACACAGCCCTGCGCATGAGTCCCGAGGAGAAGAGGCTCCGGTATAAGGAGATGTACCAACATGTTATGTGCCATGATGCACAGTACTGGGCTGCAACTGTTATACAAGATTTGCGTGCAACCGTGCTTGCTGGCCAGTTCAACGCCGAGACCCCAGCACTAGATATGCCATTGTTTGCCAAATGCTTTACCGAGTCGAAGCAGCGGATGATCATGCTTGATTACGATGGTACGCTGACGCCTATAACAAACATACCCTCTCAAGCGCTGCCACCTCCCGAGATGCTCAAGGCGCTGCGCACTCTGTGTGCCAATCCTAATAACTTTGTGGCAGTAATTTCTGGACGCGACCGAGAGTTCCTCGACCTTCATCTAGGTGACATTGATCGTCTGACACTCAGTGGGGAACATGGGTCCCTTCTTCGTACTCCTGGTGGAGAATGGGTTAATTTGCTTGCTGATATGGATATGAGCTGGATGGATGAGGTCAAATCAATCTTTGAATTCTACACTGAGCGCACTGCTGGTACATCCATCGAGGTCAAGTCAACATCTATTGCCTGGCATTACCGTAATGCTGACCCCGAATACGGAGAGTTTCAGGCAAAGGAATGCATGAATCATCTTGAAGATGCTATTGTTTCAAAGCTTCCGGTGGAGATTGTCTATGGCAAGAAATGTCTCGATGTCCGACCAATATCTGTCAATAAGGGCGAGATTTCAAAGCACTTGATGGGCTCTCACCCCGAGAAGTGGGACTTTGTCATGTGTGCTGGTGATGACAAGACTGACGAAGATATGTTTAATGCTCTTCGTACACTAAAGCGCAATGTCGTAGACAATAGTACTAGTAAGGAATTGGATGGCAAACCAAGTGTAACAGCTTTGACGAATGCATTGGCTGCTTCTGCTGTTTCTTCGCCATCGGTAGGCAATGGCGCGAATTGGACTTCCACATCCATGCGTTTGTCGCCGTACTATTTTACTATCACTGTCGGACCATCTGACAAGAAGAGTGCTGCTGCGTGGCATGTCAACACTTCGGAGATGGTTGTTGAGGCCCTTGAAAGGCTGGCTGGTATTGATGATGAGTCCAAGCAGAAAGTGACGTAGAGCATACATCATCTACTAGCTATTTTCTTATAGCAAACATTAAATTTATCTTTCATTGTTTTATTTGACCTGGGGTTGGCTATGAAAGGTTGTTTGGCGGATGCCCATTCAAATAAATGCAATTGCCAAATATAGCCAAAGAGAATCGTGTATGCGTGGCCTCCGTTGGAAAGCAGTGGTCTAACAACAATACAATTACGCTGGTAGCGTTTTTTTCACTGTGGCCACACAGAATGCAAAATGGCATGTATTGCAATCTGAGCATCAGAGCACGATACACGGAAAAGGAAGCAAGCTGATGCATGTATATAAGTTATTGTTGAAAAGTAATGGCGGATCATGTGGAAGGACTGTGTGGACTGCGCATCACATTAAATGCAGAAGGTGCCCAGATAATAAATCCACAACCACCAACTGCAAAACGTTGCTATGCAAAAATATGTGCCAATACCAAGCAAAAAAAAAAGGTCGCAAAAGCATCTTAAAAAGACCTTATAAATATCGCAAGCGAGCAGAGTGCCAACAGAAGAAGAAAAAAAACCAAGTTTCACATCTTACTTTCAAACTTTGTCTTACCAAAAATATACTGTATTAAAAGAAAAAAACACTCCTAAAGGATTCAATGTACATGGAACACAAAGTCGTTCTGCCTATAGCATTATTAGCTATATATGCTTTGACTGTAGCGCATCCCATTCCAGAACCCAACCCGGCACCAGCTCCGCAAGTCTATGCAGACATGGCTAGTGTGCCTCGCATGGAACTGTCAACAGATCAGCTACGAGTAATATACTTAACATTACTTAGGCTTGGAGTTATAGCATAAAAACTTGCTCTAGGTTAATACTTTGTTTATGAAATGTTCAGTTTTGCTTTATTTGTCTAAAGTATCACAATTAATAAGGACAGTAAGATATAGTAAATCATCCACGGTAAAATAATATCGTAAAGGCGTCGGAGCTGAGGGGCATGTTGGCAATACAATGATAAAAAGCTCACAGAAAATATAGGCACCTTGTTGACTATAAGGGATTTCCTGGAAATGGGGTGATGATATTTTTGTTAAATTATTCAAATGTCTTTCAATACTTGGCTAGAAAGCAGTTACACATTATTGAGATACACGAACCGCTTTTCATTTGAAAAAAAGGCAGTGCGGGTCGTCCAAGTAGTAGCACATTCGCCATTTGCATTGATGAATTCTGCCCATAGTATCTGAATATATAATAGTTTGATCAAGATAAGAAAAGCACACCAGGAAATTTGCATATTTTTGCAACATCATCAAAGTACTATGCCAATTTTCTTATATAAACAACCTTTTTACAACATATATCGATTTTGAAAAGTATCCACAAAGAGACGATGGACACGCGCGTGTTGATGGAGACGCCACATCGCAGCGTGCACTGGGCATTAGTCAATAAGCTTCGAGCGCAGACAGCAACCAGCACACCAGAACAATGCCTTGCCGAATGGAAGAAGCTTGTGAATTGGGAGATTGCGACCAAGGTGCCGCACGTATTTACTGAAGCAGTTGCCCATATTGCGCGTCTTGCTATTGCCGGCCGCCTTGATGTCGCACAGATAACGCATATGTTTGCAGCGCTGGTAGCCACACCACAGGCTGGTAGAAGATCTAATACAGAGCCAACAATTATCTCAGCAGTAATAAAGGTTCTCGTTCAGTTGCTTGCAGTTGGCGCAAGCAGACTTGTCTTTCCGCAAGGCGATGGCATAAGGGACAATATTTTGCATACAGCGCTGGAACGCAATCCGCAGCTGTGGATATATGTTTTTCAGCATATTCATGATCTTCTGGTACCACAGAAGGCAGCAGACAATAGCGAGAAAGCCTTACGGAACAGCAGTTTAGCGGACGGCCATATCGGCTCTTGGAAAAACATTTGCCAGTTTCTCCGATATGCGCTACTTGATCCCACTGTGCCAGTGTGGGCACAAGGCAAAGCCATTGACATGATTTTCAGCATTATACACCAGCTGGTATCTGCCAATGAGGGTGTTGGACTGGAACAGGCGTTGGAAATGCTAGAATGGGCGGTGGGCGTGGCTAGAGATATGGCGCTTCCAGCAGCGCATAGCGGCATTAAACCGGAAACTATGTACTGTGTAGTAGATGTCCAAGGACGTTGCGACCAGCACCAAATGGTCATGTTTTGTGTTCGTGCCGCCGAGCGTCTTTGTGCGCAGCTAACTTCAGCTGAAGAGCAGTTGGAGGATTGGCAGGCTAGTGCAGGTCTATTGAAAACAATAGTCGATCGCTTGCGACTCATGACAGCGTCATTATCCTTTACCGAGCTGGACAGGTCTCAACAGCTTCGGCAGGCACGCTCGTCGCGGATTGCTAATGACAAGGTTGCACTAGCTGCTGCGCATGTCCGACTATTAAACACAGCAGTAACCTTACATGCGGTCGGAGCGGACAAAGGCTCTGAGAGCGCCGATGACGTAGCTATAAACATCGTATTGTGGGCTATGGTAGCATATCGTATTAACAATGCCTTCGATGACGTTGAGCAGGCACACCTTCTTTGCTTTGTGGAGAAAACCTGCACAGAAAAGAGCTTGGTATCGAGCATTCCTGCGCAGCTGGCAGTGCTTATACGTTTTCCACTCCTCTGTGTTGCCACGGATGGTTTTACCAGCGATATCCGGCTGAGGGCACTACATCTTTGTGGGGCTTTTAGAGAAGCACTGTTGTCACCACCGCTGGGGACTTTCGATGAGCTCAATTGCGTGAAGGGGAAGCTTCGTGTGGTTGCAGAGTGCAAATGGGTATCTGGCGTGCTGCCATTGCTGATTAGCAACATGTGCGATTACCTTTCTGTATATGCGACACTCTACAGGACAGAAGAAGGGACAGGCAGGACAAGTCCACTTAACAGCGTGGTTCAGAGTGTGGATATTATTAGTGACCAGCCGCTTCTTCTTGCGCCATTTCTGGTTGAGTGGGGCCATCATGACAGCAATACAAATTCTAGGGATGCGATGCCGAGGTTAGCACTAGCAGCACTTATCCAACAGCTCCAGTACCAACCCAGCCTCCGTATATCTCTATTGCCACTCTTTATGCATGTACTCCGACAGACGAATGCGCCAATTGATGTGGTCCAGATTTTGCTGCTTGATGGGATTCCTGCGCTTGCTTCAACGACTGATGCCTACGCAACATCTCGAGTGGTGGCAGTAATATCAGGCATCTGGAAGCAAAGCTTGAAGGGCGCCGCGCCATATTCTACAGTTCATAGCACTAAACAGAGAGCTCAGCAGCTGCGGCTCTGTTGTATGGCGGTGCGTGGGTGGGCGGGGATTGTAATTCATAATTCCCGAGTCTGGCGCGATTTTAAGCCCATCATTGCACAATTTGTCGAGACCAAAAAGGGTTCCAAACAGGGTTTGCGGGTACGGGCAGAACAGAGTGTGGTGCTTAAGCGCGAGTACGAGTGGACAATACTTGTCACAATCCGCGATTTGGTTGCGCGTGCACCTGACAGATACGCAGACCAGATGCTGCCGTTTGTTTATTCACTACTCAACTACGCAAAAGAGCAACTGAGTAGCAGCAGCACGGCCTTGCTAATAGATACTGCGTGTATCTGTGTAGAATCTCGCGTAGTGGATGTGCGCAGCGTGTGGTCTACTATTGTCGTTGGCCCAGCAGATCATTGGATTGCACTCTCTGCAAGCGGAGATGGGCAGGCCGATGCTGCTTTGGACTCGCTTGCCCGATTCTTTTTGCTAGTCGCTACACATGGCGAAAGCACTGACACATACGCTGCATTTAGACAGGATATCCTTGCGCGCTATTTGGCGCCTATTAACGGGTATGGCCGGGACAGCGGTAGCGTCAAACCGCAGCCTTTAGGGATTTTGCAGCCGCATCTGCGCAATCGGTTCCTAGCAGCGCTTGCGGCCTTCCCCGCCGATGAAGTTCTGGCGCTTATTTCTAGCGGCACACCGAGCCAAACTGTGCACACTTGGCTTGCCCAAGTGGCTCACGAGCAAACGCCAGTGGCAGCTGCCCAACACATAGCCCACAGGGGTACTCTGGCAGATATGCTTGCAGCGCTAATGGATAATGAGGTCCGGTTCATGCGACGCAGTCTGCTCAAGGGAAGCAGCACATTTGCACGCGTAGCAGACGACGATGATATGGGCGCAGATGAAGAGACGCCAGAAGGTTTGGGACAACAGCGCTCGTGGGCGCAGTCTAATCTCAGTCGTAGCCAGTGGATACACGAGGTGCTGTCTCCACCGTTTGCCAAGGCCCGTGCACGGTACTGGGATGGTGGCAAGCCAACCACGGGGCTGGCATCAGGTTTTGCGCTGGCTGCTATGATCAGCTCGCACGCAGGAGACTCTATGAGTCAGATCGCCGCTGAGCCAAAAGAAGCCGAAGATTATGAGCTTGGAGATGGCGTAGAGCATGCTAACAGGCCAAATGTTAGCCAGGGCGCACAGCTTTTTGTGGCTCGTCTAAAGTCGCTTCTGACCGACGCCAGCCTATCAGACCACTGGTGTCTGCGTAGCTCGGCAGTCGATTCATGGCAGGTCTGGTTTTCCAAAGAGCTTCGGAAGCAGCAGCCGGAGTCCACAGATCTCGGCGAGGACGATGTAGCTGCTGGGTCAGCAGTTGCTGCTGCAGAAGCTGACATGGCCATGTCAGAAATACGAGAGATCCTTGCATTGAGCTATATTCCAGCACACATGGAAAATGCACTCTACGCCTTGGCTGGCTTGCTCAGGGCGACAGAGATAATTGACCAGGCGCTAGCATCAGAGCTATCCACACGCGCCAGCATCATGCTTGCGGAGCTACACATTCTGTCGTGCACAATGCCGCCAGACGAACTCTGGCCCAAGGCGGCTGCCTCGCTTAACGATGGCGTGCTTGCTGCGGCTATTGAGTGTGTGGGTCAGGCTGTGGCCACCAATAGTCATGATTCAGCTGTGTTAAGCCAGACGGCTCAGGTCCTAATGGCTGGGCTCACGCTTACTGCGGGTGGTTCCAGACGTCTTCTGCCATCCTTGGCCATACAGGCTATTGGTCGGGCATTGACGCGGCTTTATGTTCTGCTGATCAACAAGGCAGTCGTTCCTGAGACATACAGCGATGATTTGGTAACGGTCGAGGCTGACGATATCCGGCGCTGCATTGAACGTCTGTCTGTTCTACACGTTAATAGCGGGCCGGACAGTTTGGTGAATGGAATCGTTGATATTGGCGATGTTGGCTTGGCCACGGCGCTAGCTGTGATGCACCGCCATTGGATTGCGCGGATTATCAATCCGGCGATGGTTGAGCAGAACAACTCGCCCCAAGCATCACAGGCACTTCGAACTGTTGCACACACTCTGTCGCTGGCCTTTGAAACCCTGCACCAGGCCGAGAATGGGCAATGGTGCGCGCAAACCATTCCCAGTCTGTATTACTTGTGCTTTGTCTGGCCGCCGCGGCCCATTCTTCAACGGCACATTGAGCTACACAGGAATTTGTTTACGGTGACGCCGGATCGTGTCTGGCAAGCAGCTACGCGACTTGTACATAAGCTATGGACCCCTTCTGCTGACGGCATATCGAAAATATCTGGGATGCATCAGCTGGATATTGTTAACTTTGCTGAGATTGCAGTTGCGACTCTGACTTACCATCTTGTGATGACTTTGCATCGGAGCACTGCGCACGCTGTCCATACGCGACTGGTGCAACAATATACGGATTGGGTCCGTGGCGAGATTGGAGATGTTGAGCTGGCTGCTAACGAAAAACCGAGTCTGCGTGCAAATCGCACTGTTGCTCTAGGGATTTTGCTTGGAATTCCGTTGCATGGCGTTCCGGAGACCACTGTCAGCAACGGATATCTACCGGCTGCCCAACGTAAATGTCTGCCAGTGCTGCTTGGACTTGGTTCTGTTAAATATGGCAGCACCGGATGGCTGCGCGCTTCCGAGTCTGCGCTGCTTAAGTCGCTTGGTTCTCTACTGGGCTGCTCTGGACTGGCTGCTCTACTTGATCGCGAGGAGGCAGAGGGTGCATTCGAAGGTCTGGATGGTTTGGATGACTATCCATTAGAAGACAGCGGCACATATAGTAGAGAAATCGAGGATGGTCTGGAAATTTGCGATGTGCGAACCGCCCGCATTGCAAGCTTTGTGTTGGGCGCTTTCCTCTCACAGTCGACACAGGCTATGCGGCTTCTTGCACAGGATGAGCAGAGTAGCTCGGGTTCTGGGGCACTCGAGGGAGCCACCAGCGCTGGAACTGGAGGAAAAGATGCGAGTTTGGAGGCCGATACTGCGATTGGTGCTGGCGTTACCGAGGATGCCACTACAGCGAGCGAGGAGCCAAAAAGCCTTGGACATCTGCCTGCTCCTACGAGCTGGTGTCGTGCTGTTTGGGAGACTATCAGCGAGCTATCCGAGCCACTGTTCAGTAGTGACAACAGACAACTTGCACAATCTGTGGAGACCAGGCTTGTGTATCTTCTTTCAGCAATGCTCAAAGCATCGCGACCCTTCCCAGTTATTGATGCACGCAAGGTGTTTAAACGTCTTGTGGATGTGTGCCTTGCGAACATGGGGGCGGTGGATGTTCAGTCATTGAGAGTACCTCTTCTTCTGCTGACTATAAAGATTGCAAGCAAGCTGGGCTCTACGACATACTCAATGACGCAATTTCTGGATGACGCAACTTTGCAGATTCTAAACAAGGTGGTGGAGCTTTTGCCGCAAGTGCCAGCTTCAAGTTGGTATATTGATGTAATGGTTACAGACACGCTGCCGGCTATTGCGCTAGCGTGTGTTGGCAGCGTCGGACTTAGTCGTATTTTACAACTTGCTGGCCTAATTGGCGACGAAAGCGCTGATATGCTTGAAGAATCTAGCGCAGAAGACACAGTTAGAGGCTGGACCAACCACAGACTCCCTGGCAACTCATTTACACAAGCTGATGTGGCACAGATCATGAGTACCACTCTGTTCTGTGCAAAGAGCCGTCTGGCAGCTGCTCTCGAAAAAGCGGCGCCGTCCTGTTTACACCAGCAAGATGTTGCACTGACTAAATCTGTGCTGGAAAGCGATGCCGAGCGCATGTTCCGTATGATGAGCAAGGTCACGATTTCAGCACCCAAGGCCGCTAACATGTGCTCTAACCTCCTATCAATTCTGTTTTCTGGTCGTAAGATCCTATTGGCGCCTGCAGATGGCCACCCTGCTATTTTGGCAATGCAAGCGCAGGTGCTTGCTACGCTGCAGAAAAGCATTGCCAATGCCGGTGTGGTTGCTTCACGCGAGGTATCAAAGGTGGCGGCGCGAGAGAAGATGACTGCCGAAGTCTCAGAGCTGTTGCAGAGCACAATAGATGGAAACTTTGTTTTAGCAAGCAGAGAGCACCGGTTGTTGATGTGGGGTGCAGTTGGCGCAGCCTACTGTGGTATTAATGCACCCAAAGGAGATGGAATACTTAAGATGGATCTTCTTAGTGTATCAGACGCTGGTTTCTGTGCTATTGTTTGTCAACAGGTGCTACTGCTACAGCAGCAGATCACTCGTGCTGCTCGTGCAAAGAGAAACGCTTTGCCTACTGGTCAACAGCCGCAGAGCTTGATCAGTCTCATGAGTGGTCAGGGAGCAGTGTCCAGTTGGCTAAAGCGCACATTCAAGGAATGGGCACGGCGACTCTCGACCCACCGTTCATCCCAACTATCTACCGAATCTGTCAGCTCAGCTGTCATGGCAAGTCTGCAGGACGTTGCTTCTGCGCTGTTCGCTGTGCGCAAGGCGAATGATTCCGAGGTTCGAGAATATGTGGTACAGGCGCTGGATCTAGTTATTCTCGCAGCTAGCATACTCGGTTCTGGAAACCAGCAACATGTGGATCTATTTTTGCATGCTGGAATGGTGTGCTGGCTGCTGCCATTGCTTACAGGTTATAAATCGGCGCTGGGGATGTTGTCGCCTCTAGTCATTGTCACTGCTGGTGAGCTGCTGGAATACATGGAGACGAGCTCTGCAGACAGAGATCGTGGTTCTGCCACAGCTGGTGGCCCTGTTCTAGGTCAGCAACACATGCGCCAATACTCTGTGCAACTGCGCACAAGGACTATCGGACTACTCGATTTAGCTAAAGCGCCTGTCTTGCGGCGTAGTCTGCGATTTGTGCTCGCTGATTTGGCAATGCTAGGCAGGCTTCCGCCAGGCGATCTGTGGCGCATAATGTGAGAATCATCATTCTGTTGTAGTTGTTATTAAAAGAAATTAGTATTTTATAGAATGAAATGTATATGGAGTGAATGCATGTGAATATACTAGAGAGAGCTCTTTTTGGGAGCTGTACCGGGCGCATACATGGCCATCTGGACGCCCTTGTTTTCCATACCGCACTTTTCGTAGAAACTAGCATTCGCCGCATCACAGTCGAGAATAGACTTGTAGCAGCCAGTAGCATTAGCAATATGCTGTAGCTGCTTAACGATAGTAAAGCCAAAGCGCTTACCCTGCTGGCCCTTTGCTACAACGATATCCTCAATATGACCGACGCGTCCACAGCCGCGAAGGATTTTCTGTTCAACGAGCAACGTTCCCGAGGCCACTATTTTCTTCAAAGCAAGATCCTCGACTACAACTACAAAGTAACAACCTGTACGCTGCATCTCTTCAAAGCTTTCGCCAAACATTTGCTCCGTGACATCTCCAACTACTGTTAGGTTCGACAAGCATTCAAGGTAACCTTTGTGATAGTCTGTAAGCTCTAGTGGACGAATCTTGTGGTTCTCTGGTATCATTGACGCAACGGAACTACCGAGCACGTTGCTGTCAAAAAGCGAATTACTGAGGACCATGTTTTTGTTTTTTGTTTAATGCAAGTCTATAAGGAGTGCACTCAAATTACACACGGAAAAGTGGCGCTAAAGATAGAAGAGTGTGTTTTTGGTTTGTGTGTTGTCTTTTGCTATGGAAACCCGCCTGGTCAACAAAAACAAAAAACAAGTGGAAAAATGATGCAGAAAACAAAAAAAAAGAAAGAAAGAACTTGCTAAAGTTTATAAGGAAAAGAAGAGAACGAGAAGAAGAAAGAAAGCCCCACGCTGGTCTTTTTATCAAACTGACCATGTAGAACCAGCACCATGTCTATTTTTAGCGCAGCACTACCCCCACGGTCAGACGCCAGATTTAGCTGTCTCCGTCCCCCCACCCCCACCCCACCCCAAACCATTTGTAATTCTACTACTAGAAAATATATAGCATGTTAGTTTCCTCTCTGCATGGCCCTGAGTATGCCTCCTCAAGTGCCAATGCAGAGAACGTGGTATTACAGCTGCAGTGCTTGCATGTGCGCCGTAATAGTGCAGTATAGAAGGAGCCGCATTCTAGCTGTCTTTTTGGTCGTGTGTGGTCTTTTTGGTCGTGTGTGGTCTTTTTTTTTGGGGGGGGGGTAACCTTGCTCCAAATAAAAGTATTATCGGTTACCAAGTATTTGAATATCCTAGAGTGTCCGATTCTCTGATATTATAGACCATTAAAATACAAGTCAAATTAGAAAGGGGGCGGCGGCATATATTTTTTAGAGAGGGAGAGGGGAAATATGCAGCGATTGTGTCAAAGGGACTGCTGGGAGATGTGTGAGCGAAGGCGGAGGGAAGGGGAGAGGGAGAAAATTGTAGGCGCATGAGCTGACGGGGGGCATTCAGCTGCAAAGCTTGTTGGCCACAGCCATCGCGCCATCTACTTTCTCTCTTCCGCTTGTAACAACCTGTGCCTGAAATAAAAGTCCATAGTGCTTCACTGTCGTTACCCAGCTTGCCATTACTGTTTGCTGTCTTGGATTCCAGGGCTCGCTTGTTCTATTCCCCCCTCCTCTCCTTCCTTTATTGCTGCGCTGCCATCTTTTACATTTGCAATACTCTTCTCTCTTACTCCACCTTCTACACAGACTATAGCAGCTGTGGCCATTTCTTTTTGCGCTACAAGTAAATATTCTATTATTTCTTTGCCCGACGAACTAGATACGTTTATCAACTAGTACGCAGACCTACTTGTTGGGTCTGTATACAGTCTTACTATATTTACAAGTGGCCTCGCTAGAAACTAACGCCTGAGTGTGCTAGCCATGGGGTATATGCACCAGGCTTTCCTGGGTGGCAAGGGTATCTATGCCTGTCGCGACTGCCACACGCACATTGCTCAACGGAGCAGTATCGAGTCAAGAGTAAGTCTCCTTCCATTCACCTTTTCCTGACATCTATGCACTACCACATGCCTGGATGCGCAATAAGCAAAGTGCAAAACATTTGCCTCTGCAAAACAGCATAGGAACATCCTTCGCCCACCCCTCTTTCTTCTCTTGTTTTGTTGTAGCAGCAGCAACGCTGCGCCTCCTTCAAAGCAAATAAAATAAAGGCACGGGTGGGCAGTGTGGTTGGCCATTAAGGTCTCATGGCTTCTCCGCTTGGATGCTGATCAGTCTGTGACCTATCGCATTATTGCGCCCCCTGCTGCCTTGAAAGAGCTTACTTCCGCCCAAGCAATCCATTTCCCAGCCTGTGCTGTTGTTCTGTCTGTCTGCTTCTGCCTAGCATTCAGTGCTGCTGCTATCTGGCTTGCATCGAGCAGCCTTGTCCTTGACTAGTATGCAGTATGCGCTCACAGCATTAGGCGCCATTTCTCTTTTGTCAGGAGTGATGACATCTCGTGCCCCTTGTACTCCGCAGCCAAAGGGGCAAGACGGCAATCTCTCCCTCACCTCCCCATTTCTGAAGTGGTCAGCCGCAGCGGAGTATTTCTAGTTGCATGGCCAGCTATCCTTGCCCTAAATAACCATCGCATTATCCTGAGTTGTTTGCTTGTACAATGTCTGTAGCAATACACGGGTCAGTATGGGCGAGCCATCCTGTTCACCGACATTGTCAATGTGCGGGCAGGCCAGGAGGACAAGCGCTCAATGACAACTGGAGTGCATATTGTCCGAGACATATACTGCATGCGTTGCAACAAGTACGTAGGTTGGACGTATATCAAGGCGTTTCAACCAGACCAGAGGTTCAAAGAAGGAAAATTCATTCTGGAGAGGGAACTCATCTATGACATCACACGCGACTGGGAAGTCTACTGAGTGTCTGGGTAGTCGACATGCAGCAATAAGCTGCTTGCCCTTTGTCCCGGTATACACCGACACAACCCCACTTCCACTCTTGTAATTGCATACATCCTTCTACTGGTATTCTTAGCCTTTCTATTGCTTTCTCACTAAACCCTCCCACATTGTAAATTCGCTTCTATTTTAGTTGCCCCTGCAGTTGTGTGCAGGTCGCGCTCTAAACCAGCAAGTTTTTTTTTCTGATTGATTCTGTGCTTTGACAAAACCCTTGGCCGACTCGGTCCAAGCTGAAACCCCAAAGAGCTGAATGAACCGTTTGGTAACGGAAAATTTTTCGCAGGATAAAGAAGCGTGTTCAGAGAAGCACTAGCAACACTCTTTTCTCAACATCCAATTTTTTTTTTGCTTCGTTTATGATTCTTTTGATATTGATGGGATTGACTTAAAGGTAATTAAACGAGAAATATTGTATTTACAGTGGGGTTTTATGGAGGGGATGATGTTCAAATAGTTTATCCCTAACTAAGGAGAACGACGGATTACATTTACACGATGAGCGTCGTTCTTAGCATGCGGAGAGCATATTTCTGACCTTTCCATCTAAATTTATTACAAACACAGCATAGATTATAAGCGTTGTGAATGCAAACCCCCCAGATACAAAACTAACAGAGCAGCTAGCGAATGTTTGAAAGTTTTAATTGGTGAATTTGTAGGTATTCAGAGTAAATGAGTGACTTTCGCAACAGCATTGTCAAAACATTAATTCTTCTTTGAAGCATTCATGTTGAATCAAGGACTGTTGTTTTTAAATTTTGGTAGGAAATAAAAAAAGATTAAAAATATTTTTTGAAAAGGAAGGGTAGTTAGCAGCTCTTCTCGTTAACAGTTTTGCTATGGTTATTGTTGGTGAGAGCCATCTCAGAGGCCTTCTTTCTTGCCAAAGTCGTCTTCCTTAATTTCACCAATTTTCTCAATTATGTCTTTCCAGTGCGAGTGCTTCTCCTGGTCGCTCATGGGCTTCGTATTTGATTTGGCAACCTTGTGTGCCAAGTTGCTAATAGACCGACTTTTGGCCAGAGGATGGCTCAAAGCCTCACCGAGCGACTGAGATTGGGTATCAAGCACAGCCTGCGTCGACCACATCAAATCGCGCATCAGACGGTTGACAAAGTCATCGGAGTGTGCTTCTTTTATTACAACACGCATAATTTTGTACTTACTCATATTTGGTGGCAGCGAGTAGTTGGGAAGCGTCCAACCACAGACGCGCATCAGCTTAGCGATTGCATCTTGATCGGCAGTGGGATGGGTCTCAATAAACCAGTCAGTGAATCTAAAGGCCACCTCGGGCAGACCATAGTTGAAGTTTAGATTTGGTGATGGGTCGGCACCTGAAACAGGCTCATTGATGGTCTTGAAGAAAAGCTGGGATGCTGCCAGACGATTTTCCTCACTGAATCCATATGTGCCGCGTGGGCGATGTATGTCAGAGATACATTGATATACGCCAGTTGCTTCTAGTGCAATGGAAAACAGACGTGCGTGATAGAGACAATCGTTCATAATGCTGGCATAACCCTCTCGACCAAAGCGGATAAACTGGTAGTACTGGGCAATGAGGAAGCAAGCTGGGTGTGAAAAATTGAGCGTGAAGGTCTTCTCTACACCGCCCAGATAGCCCAGCTCAAAAATCAGATCATTTGGCAAATATTCAGGCGAGCGCCAGACCACCCAGCCGATTCCAGGATAGGTCAATCCAAATTTGTGACCGCTGGCGCTGATGGAAACAACGCATGGCACTCTAAAATCCCAATGGAGGTCAGGATGAGAGAAGGGTGCAACAAATGCGCCGCTGGCACCGTCGACGTGAATAGGTATGTCAAGCCCCTTTTTGGCCTTGAGTTCATCGAGAAGCTTTGACATTAAGGCAACCTCCTCGTAATGGCCAGTGTAGGTGCTCCCAAGGATGATGTACATACCTATGGTATTTTCGTCGATCATTTCCAAAGCCTTGTGTTTGTCGATACAGTAGTGCGAATCCTCGGTAACAGGGACCAACCGCGACTCAATGTCAAAGTAGCGGGCAGTCTTCTCGAGGGCGACCTGTGCATTGGCACCAAAGACAATGTTCGGATTGGAGGTGCCTTTGCCTTGGGCCTTGCGATGCTCTCTCCAGCGCCACTTCAAAGCCAGACCGCCGAGCATGATAGCCTCCGATGAACCAACAGTCACGGTGCCCGTAGCACCCTGGCCCTCTTCGCCATTCCACAAGTCATTCAGATACATCAGACAGCGGCGATGTATGCATTCAGTGACCTTGTGCTTCTCCACGCGGTTCTTGCCCAGATTCCCAACAATAAGTTTCTGCGCCTCGGGTTCCATCCATGTAGTCAGAAATGCTGCGCATTTAAGCGCCGGGTCTTCATCAAACTTGAGTGAGTCGTGGATCAGCTGGTATGCATTCCGCGATGGCATGCTCTTCTCTGGAAACGAGTGTGCATAGTCCTCATCTTCGGCAGACCCATCGCCATAAATCATGTCCTCGGCTGAGATACGGTGGCGGCCCACCTGGTCTATTCCAGGTAGTAGATCGCCAATGCTTTCACTAATTCTAACAGGATCAATAGCAATTGATGATGATCTGCAGAGCTACTTAGTGCTTGACAAGGAATTATGTAGCGAAGATTGTGAGCGTATATAGACTATGAAAGAATGTTTGTAGAAGAGCGAAAGTACTTTGTAACTAAAGAAACTCCGTCAACCTTGACCTTGGGCGGTTGCTTAAATGGCACTAACCAGTTCTCCTGTGGCAGCTGCGGTCGGTGGAAGTGCGCAGGAGGACGGCACTGGTGCGGCGGTCGCCACCCCCAGCCACAGCACTTTCAGAGATTGACTTGAGCAGCTCACTAAGTCATGAGCTGCTGCGGTTTCTCTTATGGTCAACTCATGCGCAATACAGAAGCAATGGGCTTCAGAGAGTGAAAAAACCATAGTGTAAAGTTTTCAATACAATAAAAGCACGTGATGCGCGCCCATTTGACTAAGAGATCTAGCAACTGCTCGACGACGTAGAGTTGGCAGGCGAGTTAAGTACATGAGCGAGCCATGGGAGTGGGATGAATAGCATCTGGTACATTTTGTAAAGACACTAGCGACGGAGAGATGGATAGCAGCAGCGAGAGCAAGACAGCGGCGATACAGCGCACGATTAGCGACGAGCTGGACGAGATACAAGGGATCATGGCACAGTTTCAGAAGCAGATGGAGGCGACAGACGGGATAGTTGGGCTGCATCCATTGGGTCCAGTGAACGTGGATAAGGCAAGGGTGGGACTTGCGCAGGCGTGTGGGCGGTTGCGAGCGACGCTGACCGGGTTTCAAGAGACTACGGTGGCGTCGTGGGGGCAGCTAGCGAGTGGGGACGCGCAGGGCCACAGTGAGGCGGCTGGTGGAGCGCGGCGGGCAGCAGTGGCAGCGGTGGAGCTGAGCGAGATGCGAAGGATAGCAGAAACAGTGCAAACAGACGTGCGACAGAGCCAACGGCGCGTATTCGAGGCGGCAGGAGCAGCACTAGCACAAACGCTGCAGCAGGAATGGCCAGGAGGATTGGCAGGACGGCTGCGAGCAAGTGCAGGACGGCTGGGGTTAGCATGCTATACTGATGACCAGGCCGGGGCGGCGACGGTGACGCTGGCAGGACGGGATTTGGTGATCGACGTAGACATGGGGGAGACGGCGGCGGCAGTAGGCGTTAAAGTATCGTTTGTGTCTGAGATGGCGCACGACGCGCGGCTGGACGGCCTGCTGCAGCGACGGCTGGCGGCGGGAGATGCGTGCGGATTTGAAGCGCTGGCGGCTGAAATGGGGGCGCTGGACCGACTGGCACGCGCACAGGCGGCGGCAAACGTAGTGCACAACACGTTTGCAGTGGCTGCAACGCTAGCAGAGGTGCAGCGCCAGGAGCTGGCAGCGCTGGACGGCGAGGTGGCACAACTTCTACACAATGGCAGCGGCATAGCACTGCCTTTTGCACGGCATGTGGGCGCGTCGACAGTATACCACATGCCAGCGGCTCTGCGCCATGGGCTAGCAAAGCATCAGTGGACGGCACTGGGCGAGGGCCACGCCGCAGCAACGGATGTACTGCGCGATTGTCAGTGGCTTGACTTTGCCTGGGAGCCAAGCGCCCAGCGGCATTGGTTTCTGGCACCAGATTCGGCGCAGCACTGGGCGGCGACGGAGCAGACCGGCGAAGCGCGACCACACCCGGGCATCGCTGGACTGCAAGTACGCTTTATGGAGCCGCCAGCAGCGGAGCAGGCGAGTGGCGGTGCGTGGGCACCATACGCACTAGTTGCTCGTGTTGATCCGCCGCTGGTAGCGTGTGCTCAGACAGTGCGTGCGCTGATGGCTGTGGCTGCAGACAATGGGATTGGCAGTGAGTCCGCGCCAGACGATGCTCCGCGGCTGCTGGAGGACGCTCCGACGCTTGAGCGCCTGATTTTGCGCGACGCCGCCGACGCTCCACAGATTCGCGCATGGGCTGTCAGCCGCGTGCCGCTGCGCCATGTGCGCGATGTGCTGGCGCTTGTACCGTTGCTACGGCGACAGGCGGCGTTCAATGAACTGCTTGCCAGCAGCGCCGGTGCGGCCGCTGTGTCCGCTGTGTGTATACGGACTGCTGCCACCGACCCCTTCCGCGTCGACGTGTGCATGACGGCGCCTGATCGTCCAACGCTGGGCGTAGTGTTGCGCGTCACTGAGATATCTGGCACTATTCTTGCCTGGCCTCTCGAAGCACTGGGCGTTGCTGCTGATACTCCCGACATGTTGGCTGCACTGGCAGCTGCGGACCCCACACTGCTTATGCCAGCGGCCGCCCATACCGCGCTCTCAGCCGCCGCAGATACCAGTCGTAGCATTCCGTTGACGATGCAATGGCTGGCGGCGCAGAGGTGGGAGATGGGAAGCTAAGAAGAGACGCTGGCCGAGGACCTCATACTTTATTGACTGGTTGGTTGGTTTCCCGATGAGCTAAACCGATAGCATGCATGCAGTGCTTCAGAGCTGTAGATTTCACAAGGCTGACTGGCTGTCTGCTTTGCCTATGCTCTCTTCCGCTTTCCAAACATTCGTCTTCAATCCATTTGTTATTTATTGATCTCCAGGTTTAATAGAAACAGGCAGGTAACTACTGCAGATCAACATCCAGCGCGCGATCGACACGGCCATCGGCGCTGCCAAGCGCGTGCCATTCACTGCTTAGCTCGCTATGTCGCGCGCCTACTTGCACCGACGGTGAGTCAAAGTACCGTGACGAGGGAGGTGTGCCGTTTGCTACATCTGCTGCCACACCATCGTCTGCTGCTGCCTCGTCAGCACTTTGCTGGTAAAGCGCGTCGAATGCCTCGCGCACACTCTGTGCGTGCTCCGGCGCAATGTCCAGCGCGCGGGTCAGACACGCCGCCGCCTCTCGATAGCGTCGCAGCCGTGCATATGTCTGACCAAGCAAAAATGGCACGTTGAATTCGCGTGGACAGCGACGCAGCAATGGTTCCAATACTGCCGCTGCATCGCCAAAGCGCTCCAGCACTACCAGCACCCGCGCGCGCTTGAATGCTACCAGACTGGCTGCAGGATGAGTGCGCTGGGCAGTGAGTATGCTTCCGACGCGCTCGTACACATGCAGCGCGCGCGTATAGTCACCGCGGAGCTCGTGCACCGCGCCAGCGCTCTGCAGCAGCAAGGGGTTCTGTGCGTTGAGCGCCACGGCCCGCGAAAAGTGGTACTCGGCCAAATCCGGCTTTCCTTGCCGTAGATATGCCAGCCCCAGCCCATACCACGCACTGTAATGCCGCGCGTCGATGCGCAGCGCTGTGCGGAATGCCTGCTGCGCCCGTGATGCCTCGTCCAGAGCCGCACTCTCGTGTCCCAGCAACGCGTGCGCTGTCGCTAAACCCGTCAATGCTCCCGAAGCATCCCGCGGTGCTGCTGCGCGGTGTAGTTGCACGGCGCGATTCAAGCTGCGCTGAGCCGAGCGATGGTCGCCATCCAGTGAGAAACTGTTCGCTGCCGCAACCCACGCCTCGGGGCTCCATGTGCGCCCCGCCGCCACCAGCCCCGTCGCCAGTTGTGCCAACCCCTGCTCGTCCCGCATGTGCCACAACAACGTCGAGTACGCGTCCATGTCTCGCACACGGTATCCCGCTGCCGCTGCCGCTGCTGCAAACGCCTGCCGTGCCTCTTTATATCGACCTGCCTCAAAGCACATACGTCCGAGCAGTCCCAGCCCCCACGCTGCGTTCTGCTGTGCTGATGGTAACCTTGCAAATGCTGTGAATGCCTGTTCCGCTTGGTGTGTCGCTGCCAGAGCCCACGCGCTGCCTGCTGCCGCCACCAGCTGCTGCACCGCCGTGTACCCTCGTTCTGTCGCAGGGTCGCGCTGCACCGTTCGGCTTACCTGTCGAACCGCCGCACGTCGGCTCGCTGCTGGTGTCTGTACTGCTGCTCCGCGACGCGTGCGCTTCTCACCGCCCGCTGGCGCCTTTGATGCCAACCGTGTATGCATTCGCCGTGCGCTCTGTGCCGATGCCTTGAGCTGCTGCGCTGCTGGCTTGTCCTGTAGCTGCTGTACCGGCGCCTTCAGCTTACGTATCGCTGGTTTATCCTGCGGCTGCGTTGGCGGCTCGCTCTGCTGCGTTGGTAGTGGTGCCGCTGCCTGTCCTTCCAAAGCTAACGTCTCGGCCAGCGTCTGTACACTGCCTAGATCACCCAATCGCCGACACGCTGACCACAGCAGCGGATTGCGCCGCAGAGCCTCAGCTGAGTGTACCTCACTCTGCGTCGTGCGGTTAGTGCGCATGCACACCAGCCCCAGTAAATCCGACACGTCCGCCAGTGCTGGGACTGTATAGAGGCTGCCATCATTGCGCTGCTGCTGTAGCATATCTGCTCCGATAGATCCTGCCTCGTCTGGCGGTTGAATCACCCGCACCACGGATGCCAGCGTCGCAAGATGATCCTCGGCCTCCTGCCACTTCTCCAGACGTGTGCATGTCACCGCCAACAGCCACAGCCCGCATGCCAGCGCCCGCCGATTGCGAGCAGCCGCTACATCTCCAGCCACTGCTCCCTCACTGTGCTCAATCACATAATCCGCTTCGATGCTGATAGGCCGCAGAACTGCATATGATGTACTCGTCTCGCCCAAGTGCCAGTAGCACAGCGCCAGCCAGTAGACGCTGCGCACATCGAAACCTTCATCTGCTGCTGCTACACTGCCACCGACGCCATTTGGCTGCTGTGCTATTGTCTGCTCCAAAACTTCTCCTGCCGCATTTGTCCCCGTAGTGTAGTACCACCCATGGTATACTTCGGCAAAAAACAGAACGCTATGCGGTTGATGCAATCCCAGCCCCCGCTGGATCACTCGCTCATAGTTGTGTCGTTCGGCCTCTGACAGTGGTCGTGATATCTCTTCTGTCTGCAGCCGTGTCTGTGCTATTGATGTCTCATCCTTTTTCTTATTACCATTAGTATTACCGTTGCTATTGCTGTTGCTATCACTGCTGTTTGCGCTGCGCTTTATTGTCTGTGGCACTGCTGCTCGCGCCACACGCCGTCTATTTACTGTGTCTGTTGCTCTCCCAATCATCTCTGCCAAAGAATATATCTTATTGTATAAGCTGTGCAAGTTAAAGAATGTTTTGTGTGGCACAAAAGCTGGCCCTAGCCTTGTTTATAAGTTTTATTAACATCAGCCCAGAGAACCTTTCAAACAAAAGGCCAAGATTTGTTTTTCATGCATATGGGTTTCTGCATGTGAATACTTTGGTTTTGCTTGTTTGCCAAAATGCATAGGCCATGAAAGTCCTTGAACGCCCTTAGCGGGTTTCTGAACATGATCTGAAAGAGGAAATACTCAACAGATATGTTCCTAGCTTAGGGCAGTGGTGACTACCCCGAATGTTTTTGTAGTTGTGTCGTGGGCTTCTTGGTGCTCTTCTTGCAGCACTTTGTGGATTTCTTCGACTGAACAGCTGGAGTGAGGGCAGCAAGCGGCCAATGGAATGCACAAATCACTTGAGTAACCTGTCAGATCAATTGTTGCAGACGGTCGGTCGGTAGGGCCAAAGCTTAAAACAAATTATATATAGAGGGGAGATAATGAATTGGATAGGTTTGGAAGTCCATAGTATTTTGTTTTTGGTGTTGCCATGACGCGATATGTGGATGTTTTTTTTCAGACATAAGATCAGATATTATTCCAGATGAAATATGAAATTTTATTCAACAAGTGAATAGTACAGAGGACAGAGATCCTAGATGAGCAAGATAACCCAGATAGACCCAGCTGGCCCGGTGATCCTAAGAAAAGCTGATTATTCATAGGATATTGTGATGTGAGAAAAGCCAACTTTATAATCTTTTTATATCAAATTGGTGGTGGATTATCCAAGACCAGAATATATGAAGAATATATATTTTTTTGGTCTACAACAAAGCCGATTTTCACCAGGCATAACTATACCAACATTGCCTAAAAATGTTCTTTAAAATTTTCTATGAGCCTGCGAACCATGTACCTTTTGGGCGGTTAACGTTGGCTTATTTTATTTTATTTTTCTGTGCTAGGGTTTATTCCTAGTTGATAGCTTCACACACTTCCAACCTTGTGAAGCAACTACACCATTCATTTAGTTATCACATGACATTGTCCAGATATTTTTTTGGAACCCTGCGGATTTTGGCCCTAAACCTTTTTCTCTCCGTTCTACAATTTCCTCATAATTCTTTCATCTTTTTAGTACTGGTCGTATTTGATGATTGCGCTGCTATAAATGGTACGTCTTCGGCCGCACTTTTATAGTCGTCAACCACAATGCATAGCCCGACGGTGGGTGCTATTGGTCCCGACTGCTGCAGCACGAGCCCTTCATGCGAGCTGCAAGATCGAACACACAGCCGAAAAATACGATGATAGTAGCAGACGACCAGATAAGCGTGTAGGGTCTGTTCTTGCACATCGTCACCATATTGTTGTTTGCAATTCCACACCAAAAGAGTGGCCGTCTCGGGTGGAGGGCATGAGCGAAACGATTACTGCTCTCGCCCGTGGTGCTATCCGGTTGCCTGGTAGGGCCATGGTAACCCTTTCAGACTTTGCGCCGCTCCGCAAAAGCACTTGCGCATGCGCAGCACCAAAAAACACACTGGAATCCAAAGGAGCTGCTGAAAAATATTGCCGCGTTGATGTTGCTGTATTTCCACTTGGCTTGGTCGCTAAACAGCTTGATCTTGACGGTGTAAAGAAGTTGCTGGGGTGGCTCAGCCATGATGTGCTGCCAACTTCTTGGTCGTCTGATCACTCGAACCTTCCGTGTCCAACATTTGAACATACATGGTTGGAGCTTTCTAAAAACCGTCATATCTTTGTATGTACCCACGGTACGCGCGACTATCTCTGCGGCCATCACGGCGGAAAGCTTCTAGACGACCTCCGCGCGCTTATAATAGAACGCGGACTCCAAAAGCATGTCGCTGCATGGTCGACCTCACACATTGGCGGCCACAAATATGCGGCTAATGCCATTGTATATCCACAAGGAGATTGGTACGGAACTTGGTGTGACAAGTGTGGCGGCAATTCTACAAAAACCGTTAGCCCTGAGGCCGATGCCGCAGCTATTCTCGACGCTGCTGTGCACAATAATACTTGGTGGGATGCTTGGCGTGGTGCTATCAGTATGTCAAAGAAGGATCAGATAACAACATGGACGAGAAGCACTGGTCACGCTTGTTCTGCAGACAATAGTCATGAGGATGATTCATTTACGTCATGGATACCTACCATTCGCAAGCGCACAGCTGTTGGCAAATAAATTATCAATTGTTTTTTAAGCAACCCCATTTGTATTGGGGTTAAAACAGAACCCGAAATTTAGCCTAGAATTGATATGAATATTTTGTTAAACCCGTAGCTTTTTCTTTGGACGTTCGTCTTCAGATTCTGACGATGAGCTTGAATCACTGTCGCTAGAGTCTGAGCTCGAATCGCTGTCGCTAGAGTCTGAGCTAGAGCTGCTGTCGCTAGAATCTGAGCTAGAGCTGCTATCACTAGAGTCTGAGCTCGAATCACTGTCGCTAGAGTCTGAACTTGAATCACTGTCACTCGAGTCTGAGCTAGAGCTGCTGTCACTAGAGTCTGAGCTTGAATCGCTGTCGCTAGAGTCTGAGCTAGAGCTGCTGTCACTAGAGTCTGAGCTTGAATCGCCGTCATTAGAGTCTGAGCTAGAGCTACTGTCGCTAGAGTCTGAACTAGAGCTGCTGTCACTAGAGTCTGAACTAGAGCTGCTGTCACTAGAGTCTGAGCTCGAATCGCTGTCACTAGATTCCGAGCTTGAATCACTGTCACTCGAGTCTGAGCTCGAGTCACTGTCACTAGAGTCCGAGCTCGAATCGCTATCACTGCTGCTTGACTCCGAGCTAGAGCTGCTGTCGCTACTGCTAGAATCTGAACTGGAGCTACTATCACTGCTGCTAGAGACTGAGTTCAAATCATTATCGTTAGCGCTGTTGCCACTGGCGGATTCGTCATTGCTACAAGTTGTTTATCATAATCAAAAATGTCGTCTTTGACTTTCTATTTAACACACCAGGGTACATGACTGCGCACAAGAATTTCTCCGGTTGATCTTAGCATGCAAACCAAACCAAATACAAAAGCAAATAAACATGTACTTACAGCAGCTTCACAGCGCAAAGAAACTCCTTCATATCCTTGTCCTCAGCATTTTGCTCGGCCTCCTGGAACATAGAAGCTGCAGTCTTGCGCAGCCCGTGCCTTTTTAGGTGATTATATGCACGAATAAGCTCCTTAACTCTCTCGGTGGGCATTTTTGCTATAATAGTGTTGAAAAATAGTAAACAAATAGATGTGGGTTCGGAAGCAGAAAGGAAAACAGCTGCAGATGGCTGATTCGTATTTTTCAAAAACTTAGTGTTTTTTAAGCAAATATTCTTTGATCTGGGTGATTCGATCAGGAGTTGGTTCAAGTGTGTTGTCTGGATCTGGGTTCTTAGCTTTCAGAGGTACCCTGGAAACAGATCCAGACACGTCAAAGCTCGTCACCCATCCAAATTTAAAAGCTGGTATTCACCATTATAGAAAACAACAAAAGAAAGATGTAAAGAGAAGGAATGTATTCGAAGTGTCTACGCTGCACTGTCGTTTTGGCGTCCCCTAGAGAACGCCATTGCGCAAGGATCGGTAGACCTTCCATGAACTGTTAATCTTAAACTCGGGTGGTGCAACAGGGGCATCCTACACACAAAAAATAAAAAACTTAAGAACAAGCGAGCAATATCAGTACAACATAACGCTGTCTATAGTGTTAATTGTACCATACAGCAGTCTATCCTTCCTAGTCTTACATTTTGGCCGCGAGGTGTGCCCGTCAACTGCTTGTCGCGGACCATCATCTTTCTGTCCCAGTCGTCCATCGAGTAGCGCGGCTTCTTGCCCTCATTGCGTCTCGTTTGCGCAAAGTTAATTCCGACTCCTGTCACCACAAACATGGCCGACATGATTCCAAACGGAATAAAACTCTCAAATGGAACTGGCATCTTCCAGTCTGACACCTCAAGCACGCGATTTCAAAGAAATATGGAGTGAGTGGTAAGCAAATTGAAAGAGGAACAAGATGAAAACCTTTAAAAGGCAAAAATTGGGTGACGACAGGGAGTAAAAAAGTGTGGAGCAATGAAGCAGAGCCTGCAATCATATCGTCAATCTAACACAGTCAGTATCACGTGATGTATGGCTAGAAATGCAAGCAAAAAAAGATTTCGACGCTACTCTTCATCGTCCATCTCGTCGTCCTCATCGAGCGAGTTCTCAGCAAACTGAACTGCCTCATCGAGTACGTCCTGAGGAACGTGTGAGTGAAGCCAATTAGTCTCTGCGCAGACCCACGAGAGCTCGAGTTCAAACAGCTTGTCCTTTGCCTCATCGTGCGCAGTGTAAATGATGCGCGCAGCCTCCTTCACAGCCTCACGCACAGTCAGCTCCTCCAGATTGAGCTTTTCAATTTCAGTTTTCGCCACCTGTTTGCCCTTTCCAGCAGCGCATCCGCGGTACCCAACATACTCGCCCGATGGCTCAAGCATGTACAGCTGTGGGCCGTCCTTGTCCTTGCAGGCCAAGAGAGTGCTGACACCAAAAGGCCGGACTGACGAGTAGAGTGTGTATGCCTGTACATACATTCCCATGCGCTCAGCAATAATCTTAGCCGGAATGTCAGCCTTGTATATGCTATGGTAGCTGTGTGCTTCATCGCGGACGCGCTTTACCAGATGCCTGGTATCGGACATCCAGCCTGCCGAAGCAACACCAATGTGCTTCCCGGCTGTCATAATGCGCTTGTTCGAGTTGGGCACAAGCAACCGCGAGTGCTTGATCTTCTCTACTGCCAGCACAACTCCGTCCTTGACACGTAGTCCGATAGCAGTTCCGCTATTGTCGACTGCCTTTTGCGCATATTCGACCTGGAACACACGGCCGTCAGGTGAGTACGTGCTCACCGACAGATCGTACTACAAAATAAAGCAGAATACATGGCAACAACAGTGAGTATCGAGTCCCCGTATACCAAGGTTGGTTGAGATGCAGTTTTCTGAAATCCGCCATGTCAACGTAGAGCGATTGTGTGCATTCGGTACGTACGCCTGTGCCAATCGACGACATTTCTTCCTAATTTGCTTGTATTTGGATGGTTGAAAGAGGAGCAACGCAACTGTTCAAATGAAGTAAAGCAAGGCCAAGTTACAGCCATAGCTTTCGTGTTGCAACTCCAGTCGAACACGTAAGCTACTAAAATCAGAATCTACAATGTTGGTGATCATGATCACGCTGCCTTTAGGGTTCAGAGGTCAGCAATCGCCTGCGATGTACCAACGACGAGGCAGCCTAGACCAACACAGACAATTAGAGCGCACCAAGCGTACTCCCAAATAGAGAAAAACAGCTGGTCCTTGAAAAGCCGAATGTAGCAGGCAACTGGTATGATGAATACGACCAGCGAAGCTGCAATGGCACCCAGCACTGGCACGACCTTGGAAAAATCTGACACGAACAGTGCAAAGAAGGCAATGGCGGCCATTACCAAACTCCGAAAGCCTGTGCGGTAGAGCCATTCTCTAGTTGAGCTGAGCGTTTCTGAATTTATAGACATATCACGCTCGGCCTCGATAAAGACTGCTGTTAGAAGTATTGGGCATGTCAACAACACATGAGCGGTGATCATTGCTTTGGCTGCGACTACAGCTAGACCTGATGGTAGACTAAGAAAGATTGGCGAGCGAACATGATCCCCGTATACGCCATAGCCCACTATTGCAACACACAAGTAGATGAGCGCGACAAACCCAGTAGCCAATGACAACGTCGTGCTCCAGTTCTTTGGTGACTTCATAGACCCTTCCAAGTCTGGCCAGTTCAGATTGCCGCCAAAGCTGAAACATATTGATGCCAGCGATATTGGAGCCATATTAAAGTCAATGAGTTTTGTTGGCGGGCGCGTGTGCAGAAACTCAGAGTCGGTGATTCCCAAGCAAACAACAATAATGACCATGGCAACGGTGGTGAGCGTCCCGAATATACTTAAGAAAAACACATCATGGACTTCACGAGCCAGTACCACTGCTATCCATACTGCAACGGACGATGCGGCTATCCAGAATCGCCCACCTAGGTGCCCTACTGCCGATCCAACCGCAAGTGAATCGATGCTTATGCCAGCGAGCACAATATATATTCCTACGACGCCGAGGAGATTAAAGTCTTTGAGGGTCCGGAGAATTGCACGACCGCGTGGCCCGAACGCTGCCTCGGCAACCTCAGAGTAGGACTTTAGACGTACGCCATGCTTATGATACAGGCAGCGGATAAGGATTTTACCGCTGTACACCGATATGACTGCTGCTAGAGCAATATACAACACCCCAACCCATCCACCGCTCCTAAGCGCATATGGTAGCTGTAGAATCCCAGTACCAGCAGTGATGCATACAATATGGAAAAACGTCTCTGTCGAGCTGCTCAGGTGTCTGTGCGCAACATCGGTGTTTGTGTCTCTGTCTTCTTGCACACTGCCGGCCGATCCGTATCCGTTGACTGGAGTATTGTCCCTGCTGTTACTACCACTAGAGCTATTGTCCCTTGAGCTTGTGCTGGCGGCAAGTAATGGTTGGCGATGCTGTGGTTTTTGTTGCGACATAGTGGGGAAGGTGTTTACAAAGGAACAGAGGCGAGAAAGGAGAAAAGATAAGCATTCATTTAGTGTTTGATTGAAGCCAGCACGTGGTCTTTTTGAAAGTGGAAGAAAATCTAATCGAAAACAATCTTTACCGGCTTTGCGTTCGGATCAATGTCCTTAAAGAAAGCGCCGTAGGTGGCATGCTGCTTCTTCTTGACGGTGGTGCCAAACTTGAGCAGACTGTCGGGAACCGTCATTTTGGCAGATCGAAGCACGTTAATCAGGTTGCCTGAGTGAGATTTGTCTTCGGGCATGAAAAAGGTGTGAGCAACGCCCTTCTTGCCTGCACGAGCCGTGCGGCCACAGCGATGCGTGTAGTCGTCAATAGTTAAAGGGAACGTGTAATTAATCACGTACTCAACATCAGGTACATCCAGGCCTCGCGCAGCAACATCGGTGGCAACTAGCAGTGGTATACTGCCATTGCGGAATGCCTCAATTGCATCAAGGCGCTGTGGCTGCGATTTGTCGCCATGAATAGCTACGCAATTATATCCCTTGCGCTTCAGCATCTCCTCGAGGCGCCCGGCTTCCTTTTTGTATAGTGCAAAAAGTAGCACACGGTTCTTGCGCGATTTGTGGTATTTCTTCAGCAGCTCCAGCAGTCTAAAGTTCTTCTGTTTGCCCTCAATCACTTCAACAATCTGATCCACACGCTCGTTAATTGCCAGCTCATCTGCCCCAATTGATACATTGACGGGTCTGTTCAAGAACGTGTCTGCAAGACTGCGCACGCTTGTAGGCCATGTTGCACTGAACATGACCGTCTGCCGTCTCGTGCCCTGTGGTAGCATACCGATAATATTCCTAATATCCTTCTCAAAGCCTTGGTCCAGCATCCGATCGGCCTCATCGAGGACTAAGAACTCGACGCTTGACAAACCAATTGCCTTGTCGTTCTCCACAACATCCAGTAGACGGCCGGGGGTAGCCACAATAATAGCAGGCTTGTTCTTCTTCAGATCCCAAATCTGGTCCTGCTTTCTAGAGCCACCATAAAGACACATTGATGTAATCCCTAGCTCCCTGCCGGCATCCATGCACTGCTCGTGAGTTTGAATTGCAAGCTCCCGCGTTGGCGAGATAACCAAAATCAGTGGCTTACTGCAGCTCCTAGCCTTTGTGCCATACTTCTCTGACAGCATGTGGATTGCAGGCAGACTAAAGGCAAAAGTTTTACCTGACCCAGTTTCTGCAATACCAATGACATCGCGAGATGCCGTAATCACTGGCCAGCATGCAGACTGAATAGGAGTCGGCTTTGAAAATTTGGCACAGGATTTTAAGAGCTTGCTGCCAAATGGCGTCTGCGAGAACTCGAGATAGGGTAGATACGAATCATCACCTGAAACCGAAATGTTATGTTCTTCGTAGAATGCCTTTGCCTCGTCAAGACTGACGGCAGGTGTGGATGCCACCGCTACTTCTTGTTGTGGTTGTTGCTGAACGCCGGTAACCAGCTTGGACTTCTTAGCTGACGCCTTGTCAGACTCACTGCTACCACGCTTCTTGTTTTTGACCTCCTTGCCAGCCGAATCCTTCTTGCTCTTCTTGTTCTTCTTCTCCTTGCGCTTCTCTGCCTTCTTCAGATCGCTCGACTCATGGACACTTTTGGGCTGCCCCTGCTGCTTTGAGGGGTTGGTCTCAATCGAAGCAGGCATTGCGTCGTATATACAAGACAGAGGTGGGTACACCAAAAACAAAATTAAACAGTAAAATATGATGTGGAAGACTAGGAAGAACACAAGTGCTGGTGTTCCTCTCTGATGGCACATCCCAGTTTTGGTGACTTTTTTTTTCTTGATCGATTAGTGGCTGTGTCTGATAATGTTGTGATCAAGTCCCTGGTCTGTCAGAAATAAAAGGAATGGTGCAAACTTGCTCTTTTCGTTTGTCAGTCTCCAGAATTCACTTGCTTCTTCGATTTGTAGACCAGTATGTTTTGCAAGAGCGGGATTTTTCACTTGCGGCGAACATGGTGTCATGTATACAGTAACAGCAGAGGGCTAAGTGGGCTTCCGCCTACACTCAAAACAGTTATCGACTTGGGAGTCACAGGAGCCGATGTCAAAGTCACTGGCTGGGTACGATCTGTGCGCGTACAAAAGCGGGTTGCATTTGCGGAAGTGTCTGACGGATCGATGCCCCAAGGCATACAGATTGTAATGTCCGATCCAAATATGGCCAACAAAATGTCTACTGGGTGCTCTGTCGAGATTGCCGGTCAGTTAGCTAACAGCCCTGGGCATCAGCAGAGCAAGGAGGTGCAGGCGACAAGTGTTACGGTTGTTGGTGCTGCCGATCCCGAATCTTATCCATTACAGAAGAAACGACACTCGCTTGATTTTTTGCGCGAGATTGGCCACTTGCGCCCACGGTCACAGACAATAGGCGCAGTGACACGTCTCCGCGACCGCGCAGAGATGGGGATGCACAATTTCTTTCACGACCACAGCTTTGTACGTATTCACACACCAGCACTAACCTCAAACGATTGCGAGGGCGGCGGGGAAACATTCAATGTCGAGTCTTCTGCAGCACGATATGGGGCAACAGGATTCTTTGACAGGAAAGTCAATTTGACTGTCTCAGGGCAGTTGCATTTGGAAGTCTTTGCAGGCGCATTCAAGCGCGTCTATACACTCAATCCGGCTTTTCGTGCAGAGCCAAGCCAAACAGGAAGACATCTCTCTGAGTTCTGGATGCTTGAGGCAGAGTGTGCCTTTGTGGATCGTCTAGAAACTCTCTTGAATATCGAAGAGCAAATGGTCAGATCGACAACGCAATACCTGGTCGATAATGCAGCTGAAGATCTGGAGTTTTTCGCGCGCGACAAACCGCAACTGACGAAATTGGTACGTCGGCTGGTAGATAAGCAATCATACCCGCGCATAAGCTATACTGAAGCAATTGATATTCTTCAGCGTGCAGATCCGGCAACTTTTAGCGTTGTTCCACAGTGGAGTCAAGGATTGCAGAGTGAGCATGAGCGCTATTTGGCCACAAAGTATTTTGATGGCCCTGTATTTGTAACCGACTACCCGGCGGTCATAAAGCCGTTTTACATGCTACCCAACCCGGATGGTCATACTGTTGCCTGTATGGATATGCTTGTACCAGGTCCCTGCGAACTATTAGGCGGTAGCCTTAGAGATCATGACTTTGAGCGCCTGAAAAGTAGGATTGATAATCTAAGGTTTGAGGAAGGCTCCTTGGACTGGTACACTGATATGCGCAGATTTGGCTCGACTCCGCATGGTGGCTTCGGAATGGGTTTTGAGCGGTATCTCCAAATGCTTACCGGAATAGAGAGTGTGCGCGACATTATCCCCTTTCCACGACACTTTGGCCGTTGCCAATACTAGATGTGCAAGCACAATGTAACCATCACGTTGATTGTGAGCGAGCTAGATTTTTAGTGCAATCTATTCTAATAGCAAAAGAAAGAAATAAAGAAATATACTGTGGCTAGTAGATGAGCTTGGCGACGCTTGTCCAAAACTCGTTCCTCAGAACTTCCTTCATAACTTTGGGGTACGCAGACAGAAACACGTCAATACCATCAGTAGTGTCGTGGCTAGTTAGAAGCAGCACTGCATTGGCTCTAAAAGGCTGGATTGGACTGACCCATTCTGGGCGACCATTGCCGAAGTCTGCCTCATACATGTCTGGCATTATGTCATACACAAATGAGATGGCAGTCTTGCTTCTCACATAACGTGTGATAGGACGCGTAAAGCAGGATGGCCGACACGCCACCATCTCGATATGACTGGCAGCCAACGGTGGGTCTATATTGTTCACCGTCTCGTTAAATGTAGACAACGTATTCGCCAGTGACTTTGCGTCAGTAGGCGACTCTAGATTTTTTGTCAGAGGAGTGGTGAACTTGGGCATAAGTACGTTGCCCATGTAATTTGCATCGTCTATGCCAAGCTTCTCGCGGTTCTCGAATATAACTGCAACTGGGAGTGTAGCGTCGTCAGCCATCTTACTATCATTGAGTGTCCTGCCGTCGGCTGCCATCTGTGCTTGCGCAAATGTCTTTGTTGCCAATGACAATACTAGTTGGTTCACAGAAACAGCGTCGATATCGGGGATATTACTGCGAAGAAGCTCGCGCAGTGATTCGAATGATTTGCTAGATATGTGGAACAAGTGCGTTTCGGCTTGCTGCCATTCGACAGCTTTGCTTAGAAGGTAGCCACGCCATTCAGGCGAGATCCATGCTAACCACTCAGACAAATAGCTGGACTCGGTAAACGTCTTGTAGGTCAGGCTGTCAACTGGCGTGCGTTTATCAGAAAGATGCTTCTGGAGGAGCGCCCGATCAAAGGTGTAGACAGGTAGCTCATCCACTGCATTCAAGTGACCTCCATCCATGAGCCGGTAAATTTTGCACCAACGCCTCATCACCTCCATATGACCCACACCATCCATTACATAGTGAGGAATACTCAGGTAAACTATCAAGCCGCTATTGTTTTTCATTCGGAGAACATGGACGTTGATCAACTTTATCACGCCGTCAGCGGCAGCACATGTCATTGGCCCTGCCGTGGCAACACCTTTGGGCCACGCATTCCAGTTATATCCAGCGTTCTTGAGTTTACTAAAATGCATATCGCTGATATCTTCGATGTACTCGGGCGTATTGATATCGTCTGCATTAATGACCAAACTTACATTGCCAATACCCGTTGATTTTAGGCGTGCAGCAAATACAGGAAGACACTGCATTGTTCGGAAGAATGAGTTATACATCTTGTCTGAAGGCATAAAGTCATCAGACCTTTCCTTGTTTTCGTAGAAGAAAACAAACGGAATGTTTGAGAAAGATCCCTGCGTGTCGATCGGGCTCAATGGGATGACCTGGGATTTGATACTGTTGACGAATTCTTCCATGTTTCAGCAATTGGCCTTATCTTAATTCTTGTTTAAAGAAGTATAAAAATAATGTTGTAGAGTAGATAAAAAAATCGCCTGGGATATGTATTGTGCGCGTACTGCCCTTATAAACAAAATCCTTTCTTGCACAGTATCTGCGTGATTTGTGTAGAATTCAATGTCCAACCAGGAGAAGGGTGAGCGTGTGAACTATTCTTCGTGAAACTCCGCACCTTAATTGTCCCAACTTGAAAGAGTAGCACTCTAATATAGCACAATAAGTGGCGTAGCTGTCTTGGAATGATCTATTGCCAATAAAAGATATTGTGGGTAGATTCGTTGCTTGATTAGCACTGTCTATGCAATCAATACAACAAAAAATATAGTGGCAGGTATGTTGATACATTTAGAAATCAGACAAATAAGCAAAAAAAAGCCTATAGAATTTCTGTTACTCCTAATCTAAAAGTGACATTGGTAAGATTTGGATATATGTCACTATAGCCATTCACAAATTCGGTCATGTCCGTATCAAAGGCCACTTGTGCACCAAATAAGCTCAAAAGCTCTAATCGTACGGATAAGTATTTAATAACTGCTAAAACTGAGTCCTCGGAATAATCGAGAGCGTCATAGCCTAGCATTAATTTGGTAATAGTAGAGTTTAGAGGCGCTAGTTTACTGTGGAACTCTGACCCTTTGTCCAAAGCAAGAGCTTCTTCTGGAATAGCTTCTGGAACAAAATTGTAAAACATTAGCTCTACTAAATTTGGTAGCTTTGCAATAATCTTCAATGCATTATCCATATTTGTTGGTGCTCCAATATGCAGCAGCGTAAGTCGCGACCATTCAATAACGGTAGGATCAATTATAATAGTGTACTCATTTACGATCAATCTATTGATCCGGCACTCGGGTGAGTTTTTCAGTATTTTGTTAATAGATTCTAGCGTGCCGTGGTTTATGCTACTAGTAGCGGTTGCCACATTTAGCGATAATTTTTTTACTAACGGAATGCGCATATTGCTAAGCAGCCGCATTGTCTCTGACGATCCTAATACATCCAATATATCCATTTTCTTTGGTAGAACTGCAAAGGCAAGAATCTCGCAATGACCAAGTGTGCTCCAAATATGCAGTTTTTGAAGTGCTGGTAAGGCAATGTTTGGGTGGCGTCCACCATGTTGCATTTCTGTGTTTGATCTATCCATCATCATGGCATTCGACGTGTAGCTTAGGTTAAGAGTTTTTAAATAAGGAAACACAACACATTCAGTGCCATTACCGTCTCTAAATGCTGTCCATTGGTAATTGATGGGGACACCACGTAAGTTTAAATGGACAAGCGAGGCCGTACATATTCGAGAAAGCATGTATCCATTACTTGAATCCAACCGAATGTCAAGTTTGGTTATTTGTGGAAAGTTGAATTTTTTTGAGAGCACGATAGCTTGTCTACTACTTAGGGTTTTCAACTGACTTTGATAATGGCCAGTTAAATTTCCACATAAATATTTACTTGTATGTTCAAGTAATCTCCCTTTAAACCGTAACTTGAGTAGACCAGGCATAAGTTTGTGAATTTTTTTGGTAAATCGTTTTATGTGTGTTGCATGATTTGACTCGTCGGAAGCCTGACCTTCAACAGGTTGAACTTCACCTGCCAGGGTTAGAGTCAGTGTTTTAATTCCTCTCCAAGCTTTTTGTGCGGTTTTCATATACTCGATTGCTTGGCGCAAGCCGTCAAATAAATTGGATTCAAATGATATTTTAATATCTGCATAGCGAGCGGTGTGCGTACAACTGTTGTTGACAAAAAGATCTAAATTGGTTTTTGTTCTTGCAGTTTTTATGGAGCTAACTGGCACGTTTTTCACAATTTCACTTTCGTCAAGCTGGTCATAATGTGAGAGATAGACATGGTTGTAAACAAGGGGAATGGCAAGATGGCGCCATCTCTGACAAATAGAGAGTAGTCTCAGCAGACTTTTCCATTTGTCCAAGTCGGGAAACTGGCAATAGCAAGAGTGCTGGAAGATTCCACGCAGCACATCATCTGGCAGATTGCATATGTGTATAGCTGGCATGGATGGCTTGAAACAAATAGGGTGCAAATTGGAATTGTTCTAAAAAATAATTACAGCAGCAGAAGATGTATCCGGTTTACGAGAAGGAGAAAAGGCCAGAAACCCCGGAAGAATGGCTGGATGCTTAGAAGTTGTAGGGCAGTCATAGGGATGGTTAAAAGAAAGCAAACATGTTAAAAAGAAATATTGCTTTTTAGAAGTCTGCGCGAAACCTTGCTAAAAAAAGACGTCAAAAGATGCAAGCGGCCTATTGTACCAAACGGGTAGGGTTCATTTGGTGAAAGGCTTCCAGAATTTCTTAGAGCTGTCTCAACGCAGGATACCAACAGATCATAATATAATTGCCATAATAGTGCGCTGTCGCTGTATCTACCAAACCAAAACCGCTATGCTGCAGCCATAAAAACTCTATCCATCATTCTGCATGTGTTACGTTTTGCTTGTCTGCTAGTTTACCATACGTGAGGATACCTGCAGCTGTTACTGGATCACGGAGATCAAGGCAAAGCAATGTTTCACGAGTATAAGACAAGCATCGCAGAAGGTGATCAGGCAATGGTATATGCTACGCCTGAGTGCATATACCCGATCACAGTCACCACAGGCGAGACGTTCAACAACAAGTTTGGCAGTTTCAGACACAGCGAAATGATTGGGTTAAAGTACGGCAGCAAAATGTGGTCGCACGATAACAGGGGTTTTGTGTACATATTACATGCAACGCCAGCACTCTGGACGCAGGTAGTACCACACCGCACACAGATACTGTATCTACCAGACATATCTTTTATCTCACTATACCTCGATTTGAAGCCCGGAAAGGTAGTGATAGAGTCAGGGACAGGCAGCGGCTCGTTTTCGCACTCGATTGCACGGACGATTGCGCCAGATGGACATTTATACACCTTCGAGTACCATGAGCATAGAGCCAAAGTAGCACAGGAGGAGTTTGTACAGCACAAGTTGGCAGATATAGTTACTGCAGAGCACCGTGATGTGATCATGAATGGATTCGGGAAAAGCAACATTGCTGATTCGGTGTTTCTCGATCTGCCAGCACCTTGGGATGCTGTTGCACCAGCCAAGGATGCGCTGCGCAAAGATACAATTGGACGCATATGTAGCTTTAGTCCCTGTATTGAGCAAGTGCAGCGCACAGCATTGACACTTGACGAACTGGGTTTCTCGGACATTCGGATGTTTGAGTGTCTTGTAAAGGACTATGAAGTGCGCACTGTGCCTCTCCCAGACATTGAAACGGCGATTGGAGGTCAAAAGGTCAACTTTCGCTTGTCCGCAAGTGACAGGAAAAAGCGCAGACTTGATTCGCGGACAACTGCTGTTGATAATGATAATTGCGATTATAAGGAAATGAAGGTCTCAAAACCGGTCGATGAAGCGCGTGGCCACACCAGTTACCTGACGTTTGCAATTCTTGCTCCCTCAGAGTAGTAGCGTATAGAAAATAAATACAGTTTTTAAGATAGCTATTAATGCGTCAAAAATGTATTTAATAACACCAGTCAAGGCGGTTTTTGGCAGCGAGCGGTCTTGTATTTAGCATTGCGAGAAACAAGGATTGTGTGTGATTGACGTGCGTGGTTGGTGTTAGCAGACATGAAGAAAGGACCAAGAAACAGAACAGAATCATATTAGTAGTGGTTTTTGAATAGACACACAGAGTAGCTGATTTTAGCAATGGCATAGCAATAAAATACAACACATGTAACTTACCTAGATGTTGCCCGTATTCCCGTAAAGGAGGGTGTAGCTAGATGTGGAATTGTTAAAGATCACAAATGTTTGTCTGGTTATTCTATATGCTGACATGTCAACATCCATTAACGCACGCATGCGTATAAGCATGTTTTCTTTGTGTGGACTGTTGTTCTGGTATTCGCTATTGGAATGGAATCCACACTATAGCATGTCAGCATCTGGCAATGCGTACATGGTTTATATGAGAGCGACATGTGGACTCGCTAAAGAGTATTGCCTACCAAGTAAAACAAATTAAAGCCGGCTCCACAGATGTTAACGCTCCTTGGCTATCACTGCCGGCGCTGTTGACTGCCACTGTTACTCGCTTTGCAGGGTAGATAATTACTATTAGCTACTTTCTACGCTGCCGCCAACACTAATGCAAACGCACTGCCTGAATGGCGCAAACCCTCAATACCAAATTCCGCCAAAATAACCAACTGCCAACATTAATGATTTTGAAAGATAAGGTATGTAGGTATGTAGACTCAATTTACAAAACTAAGCATAGAGCGAATACTTGTTACAGAAGAGATAAAGATTTGGGCGCTTAGGCGACAGTGCGCAATGTGTCTTCCTGCTCAGAGGCATTAGAGCCAATGTCGACAAGTGGGCAGATCTTCGGTACCATATCTGAAGACCGAAAAGCCCATATAGAGTCGGAGAAAACGAGGTCCATGTCCTCGAGCGATAAATTCTTGGTCTCGGGAAGGAATAGGTAGATAAGGATGGCGGCTCCAAGCATGATAATACTAAAGGCAAGAAAGAGCTTCCAGCCAGCGACTTGTATTAGCACTGGGCTAGCCAGCGTGACTACAAAGTTGGAAATCCAGTTGGTGGCGGTTGTGACAGAGTTGGCTTTTGCGCGCACCCGCATCGGGAAGATCTCGGAGGGCACAAGCCATGCGCAGGGTCCCCACGAGAAGGCAAACGAGGCTACGACCAGATACACCATGCAGATGGCGGCAATAGCAAGGCTACGGGTGCTTGACACATCATAAGCACGCAGCAAAAGCGAGAGCGCCAAGTAGAAAGAAGCAATGCAGACAGTGCCAACAAGCACTGTTGGGCGACGACCCCAGCGATCAAGCCAGAGCAGCGCGGGAATTGTAGCAATGACGTTGACTAGGCCGTTGACAGCCTGGCATAGTGCAATGCTTTGCACGCTGCCCAAGCCAATACCGCGGAATATGGCCGGTGCGTAGAGCATCAGAGTGTTGATTCCAGTGAACTGCTGCATAAGCTGCATGCCGCAACCCAGCAGCAAACGACGGCGAAGAGGGGCTCGCAGCAGCTCGCTGTAAGCAGACCCACGGCATCGCTCCTGCACAACAGCTTGGTTAATACGGCGCAGCTCCTCACTGACTGCAGGTGCGTTCGCATGACCGTTTGCCCGCAGCCGCCCCAGCGCCTGTCGCGCATCGCCCAGCCGTCCACGTGCAACCAGCCAGCGCGGCGAGAACGGCATAAAACACATTGCCACCAGCAGTACAATGCTGGGCACAATTTGCAACCCCAGTGGCAACCGAAACTGCTTGGGTCCGTCTATGAACGAGCACCCGTAGTCGATGCCAAAGGATATAAAAATGCCCCACGTAATTGCCCACTGCTGGAGTCCCACCATCCGTCCACGCTGTCTGGGTGCTGCTGCTTCCGACTGATACATCGGCACCACGCTGGACATTAGCCCAATAGCCACTCCGCTAGTAAACCGCCCACCTACAAGCATTGCACGGTTGACGCTGCCGAACTGCACGCCTGCGCCCACAGTACACACCAGTGCTCCTAACATGATTGTCCGTTTGCGCGAGCAAGCGTCCGCCAGCGGCCCCGACAATAGCGACCCCAGGAAGCATCCAATTGTCAGCGATGACACTATAATGCCAGCTGCTAGCGCCCCCGGATGCCCAAAGTACTCGTTGAACCGCTCCATTTGCAGGATCAGGGACATGATGCCTGTATCGTATCCAAAGAGCAGCCCGCCCAGCGCCGCGACGCTACTGACTATGTACTTTGGCGTCCTGCGGCCCATCGCCTCGCCATTGCTATACTGCTCGCAAGATAGGAAGACAAGATATTAGGACAAGTGGGTCGCGGAAAAAAATGCAGTGTGTGTATCAAGAAGAAGAGTGGTGGCGTTTGAGGAGGAACCAAACATGTTACTCGGAAAGTACATGTGAGGAAATAAGATGGGGGTGTCTTTCGAAGATGCAAAGGGTTTCTCATGCCATCAACATGCACCTCCTTCCTTTCAAGACGCAGGTGCATCGTCGTTGAAGAAAACCCATGCACCTTTTCAAGTTTAGTTTTGCCAGTGGTGATTTTTTGCCACCAAATGTCGTTCGATAAACAGGCGTTCTTGTAGCTGCTATATTTCAAGTTGCAAAATGTTTATTGTTGTGACAAAAATTAATCAAGCAGTGCACAGCTAATTGCTTTTTGATAGCAATGATCGGCGCGGTTTGTTGATCGCTTTTTTTTTTTTTTTTTTTAAAATTTAAGAATTGCCATGGTGTACCTGATGTACATCAATTATAAAGATAGTTAGCATGATGTTAACATGCGCTCTAATAGGTATGACAACAAGGGGCGCGTAATGTAAATGGAATACACAGGCAAGAACAAATTTTACCTTGCCGAGGATAGCGAGTTTCGTTTATCTGGTAAATTGACATTTATCCGCATATATGAAGCAGGCCACATGGCACTGTATGACAAGCCAGCGGCATCATCGGACATGATTAGCCGCTAGATAGATAACAAATCTTTCCAGTAGATGCTAAAAAAAAAATGCGTACTAGTTTTACGTTTTGTGGTCTACCATAACCAAAAAAAGCATTCTCATTATTTTGCTCAGAATGTGCTAACTAATTGGTTTGCGTCTGGTTTATCAGATGGCACTGAAATCAAAAGCTAAGAAACGCCTACTTGAAGGTCTTGCCATCATAGCATTCGCGAGGAAGAGTGGGACCCTCCCATGCGAAACAGTCCTCAATCTCAGCACGAGTCTTGGGATCGGTGTGGTCAGCAGCAGTCCAATCGAACGATTCAAAGTCAGCAGCATCAGTGACCTCCTCAGGGATTTCCTTGCCGCGGACAATAAAGTAGCCCCAGATCATGTTGTCATCATCCTTGCCCAGAGTTAGCAGGTTGCCAAATGCGTACTTGCGTGCGCGCTCCAGACGAGAGAAGAACCCGCCAATGAGGTTGTTAGTCATGAACAACTTGGTTAGCTCGTCATTGTACTTGTAGGCGACCTTCCAGAACGAGTATCCTTCGGCGTCGTAGTTCTTCCACAGCCACTCCATTGCGTCGGGCTTGGTCTCGTTGTTCGAGTAGAAGCGCTTCCAGTCGTCCAACTTCATCGATGTCTCCGGAAGGGACTCCAGCTTGCTCTTGGGCTTGGGCTTTGGTGCCTCCTCAACTTCCTCAACCTCCTTGACCTTCTCCTTCTTCTCGGCCTTCTTTGGCTGCTCGACAGGCTTCTTCTCCTTCTTCTCTTTCTTAGCGGGGGCAGATGGCTGAGCACGCTTCTCGCACAATTCAACATTGCCAATGACAGCCTTAAACGAAGGCTGGTTGACCATGGTCTTGAAGTAGCGGGTAAGATTGCGGTACTTCTTGCGATCATCAGCAGTCAAGTATTGTTGGAAAGGCAAAATCAGGTTGCAAGCAACAATAATATCAGCCATGGTCAGACGCTCGCCAACCAGGAAGGTCTTGTCGAGTAGAATAGTGTTCAGTACACCAAGGAAGCGGAAGAGCTGCTCCTCAGCGGCCTGAACTGCGGGCTTGATGAAAGGGCCAAACCCTAAAAGCGGGTAAATAGCACCGGCTATTGCAGGAGCAAGCTCGCCCTCAGCAAAGAAGGAGTGCTGCAGAATGAGGGCACGTTCCTCGTCAGTCTCGCCCAAGAGCTGCGTGTTGTTAGGGCCCTTTGACGCAACATAGTGAGCAATAGCACTGGAGTCAGTCAGCTGGAAGCCATCGGCACCCTCAAAGACGGGAACTTTGCCGGTAGGGTACTTGGACAGGAATTCGGGGGTCTTGTTGTCCACGGGAAACTGGAAGGACGGAGTGGTTTCTAGTTCCACGCCCAGGACATGGGCAACGATACGCGCCTTGTAGTTGCGCCCGTTGACGGTAGGGCCGATAAGTGTGCCGATGGGTGCCATTTTATTATTCGTGCTATTGAATTAAAAAAGATATACTTTCAAGCAAAGCAGTACAAGAAGGGATCGGTTGATGGAAGTCAGTTAGGCAAAGTTTTCTCGTCTTTTTGGTTGGGGGATGTTGCTCCGAGCCGCGGTTCGTTTATGAGCCAGTGTTGGAGATTCTCTGATTTAAAGATTCAAAGCCAGCAAGATGATGGAAATAATCATGCTGCGTTTACAAAAGATATTGACGCGCCAAGATAATGGTGCTTGCGTTAGTAGCCTTTGAAAAAGAGAACTGGAAGCAGATACATAGAGTAGTTGCTTCCAGAGTTGGCATGGGGGTAGTATAAAACAGATAATTTGTCCAAATGTTGCCCTTATCCCCGAAGAAGGTGTGTATACTGGCGTAAGGTGGGTAAGGACCACAACTCTTGTCTGGTTACTTTGTTTATTGGCGTTCCCTTTGTCCACGAAAAACATGTATTGCCCTCATAGCACAAACACACAATACTAAGTTTCATAAAGGTATTGGTTTTAAGCGCTAGTTAACATGGTCCTAGAGACATTCTTTCCTGTATAACGCGCACAATGTATGTAGCAGGCACAAACAAAAAAGTATGAGATGTTATTTCAAACTGCTGCATTGCTTATAATTGTATTAAACTATTAATAAAACTGCATAATCTGATGGTCTAAATGTCTAATGCAGCTTCCTCTATATCAAAATTTTGGGCTGTTTCGAAGCCTTTTAACTCGAATTAGGGGTTGTATCGCCACACTCCGCGCGGTAGAAAACTTCTTGGCGGTTGTAAACTGGTTATTTTTTTGTTTAAAGTTGGCAGCACATCTCACGTTTATCTCAACCAGACATTCAAAAATAATAATTACTATTACTGCAGGTTTCAATTCTATCTTGACCCTCAAGTGCTTTCTCGGGAAACTGAATACAACAACAATTCATTTGTTGAAGTCGCTCTGAAAGGACCTGGCGAGAATTCATACTTGACTGAAAATTAATTGATTGATTTTCGAATCATTACAAGGCCTGGTCATTTGGCTGAACAAGAAGTTATTTAATGGTAGCGTGTTAGCCTTAGCGCCTCTTGTCTCCACGCTGCCACACTACGTTTAGTCATACCAGGCAATCTATCTGCAATTCCAGTTAGCATAATAGAAATTAGTGTATGCGCAATGCTCATATTTATCACCTACTTTCTCTAGACCTATGCGTATAGACCATCATCAACTTTTTCCATTTAAAACTGGTAGCAGTCCCTGCACCATATAAACAAGGCTAGATGTTCTGAGAAGAATAGCACGTCTTCTAGCTAGGATTCTCGTTTAGTAAGAAAAAAAAAGAAACTATTTCCTATCGCATAGATCTGGACTTTGGGACATCTCCCCAATGTCAAGTAGCGACATTTTCATTGTGGTTGTTATTCCATTATTCAAAATTTCAGGTTTCCTAAAACTCATGGTAAACGAGAGATTGCAAAAAGATAATATCTGTATCCTCATCACACAATAGCTTCGTTCTCCCAATCACCAATCTCCTTGCGTAAAATAAGCGCTTCAGCCGTCATATCATCCATAGACCGCGGCCTGCGCTGCTCATTGTCAATGTGAGTATGTTTCGGAACTTGACCAGTGCCATCAAGGACACTGTAGATATCGTCGTTGTTAGTAAAATCGCCTGTATGTCGAGGAATAACATGTAAATGGACATGAGGTACTGTCTGGCCAGCAGCACCCCCATCCTGAATGCACAGCGTTAGCCCATCTGCACTATACAGGCGCTCGATGACCTTGCTCACGCGCTGACCTTGGGCGAATAGGTCAGCGACTTCCTCTTGTGAGAGTTCGTTGAACCGCGCAACCTGGCGTCGGGTAGCAACTAGCACATGGCCTGGATGGATGGGCTTTATGTTGACTAACCCAAGGGTGTGCTTGGTCAGCAAGAACAATTGCGCAAGCGGAATAGTCAGCGGACCAAATCTAAACTTTCGTGCGACTGGCGATGCCATGGGCGTTCGCTTTACAGACAAGTTTTTTTAATAGAAGAGGAAGAGGAGGGTTAAAATATAAAAAGTAGCGGAAAAGGAGAGAGGAAGAAAGCAACAACACACTGGCTGCTCCTTTCCCTACATTGTCTAGAATCCACGGTCTGGCGACAGCTCTCGCGAGCGCTCAACGGAATTGAAAATGGATTTTGCATATGCGCCTCCTGATGTGTCGTCATCCCTCTGGTTATCGTGTCTTTCCTGTCTCCGCCGCCGCCGAGCACCAGCCCGCTCTTCTTCGTCATGGCCACTATCTACAAAGGCAAAATCTATCAAAACAGGCATCCCAAGCAGCTTCTTCCCTGAGCCCTTTTCTACTGCCGCGGTTGCTTCCTCGCGAGTAGCGTATTCGAGGATGGCGTAACCCTTAACGTAGCCAGTCTGGCGGTCCAGGTTGAGATGCAGGCCGCGAACCTTCCCGTAGTCTGCAAAAAAGTCCTGCACATCCTCCTCGCGAGCCTCCTCGTGTATGCCAGTGGCCACTACCACCCACCCTTCAACCGAGCGCTGTGCGATCTCCGACGAGTTGCTCGGTGCGCTAAGAGTGGTACCATCGTCGGCTTTCTGGGTGTAGGCAGAAGCAGAGGCAGTCGGCGCATTAGCAGTCTCTGGATCGGTGGTATCCATCATGGATGTTTGCTCGTCTGGCGCTGCTGGCTCCTTGCTATCGATCTTTATATCATCATCAGCACATGGCGGTTCTCGACCTTTTGGCGCGCTTCCTGCAATCGATATTACTCTTTCGTTCATTCTCGCTCGCAGAATATAAACTTTATCAAAAAATCGTTGCTATGGATGCACAGAAAAAATAGGGATACACTTCTGGTGGAACAAGCCATTATCAATTATTTAAAGACGCATTTATCCATGCATATTTATGGTGCCCCTCTCACTGGGTAAATGCGGCTCGTGAGCTTAAGAGCCAGAGCCCCTGCGAGTGCCCAGGACATTCACATAGCCATCGCCCTCTTCAAAGTTCCAGTTCCCGTTGCGTAGTATACGAACAATTGATGGATGAATGCAGGCCTTGTGACCAATAGAGTGGTTTCCCAGGCCAGTAACAATATGCAGGGGGCGACTGCGGGCAACACCCTTTTCAGCAGCCAGCACGCTGGAATGCCAGGCGTTAACTGCATCCTGCACAATGGCGACAGCCTCGGCTCGAGTGAGGCCGTGGAGATCCACGATCTCAGCATTGTTGCGCTTCATTGCGGCAACCGAGGCTTGTGCAGCACGCATTCGCCATATACGAGCGCGGGCATCGTAGCTGTGACCCTCAGTTGAGTAGAATAGCGCAGTACCACAGCTATGGTGTAGATTATTGCGCCGTGTATAGGCATATGCAGCTTTTGTGTAGAGTTCGTTGCGCTTTTGCACATACGCCGCTGCCTTCTTCCGGCAGTAGGCAGGGTCAGCCGGGTGCTCAGTAATCCAGAGTCGTGCGGAGCCTGAGATCTCGCTCAGCGGAATCTGCTCCATCGGATCATGAACAATGTCTTCATCTCCCACTCTGGCAGACGCATTTTTAAAAGGAGCCACGCGATAGTGGGCAAGCTCATCAGCAGCTCTCCATTTTGTCGATTTCGTATTCTTCCGCGCAGTCGCTGCTACATTCGAGTATGACTTTTCTTCGACAAGAACGAGCGCGCGTTCGGCTGCAGCATCGACGTCGTGTGTCTCCTGCGCTGCCTGCTCAAGCAACGACCTGGGGTGGTCAGGAAACAGCATTTGCAACGAGTCGACTGTGCGCTGAAGTGTCTTCTTCTCTACTTTTGTTAGTTCGCGGACGTTGGGTGGATTAGGAGACTCGAGCTCTGTTACTGGTAACTGTGCGCTGCCCGTGCACTCTGACAAGGCAGCCATGGCGCTTAACTTCTCGACAGCCTTGACTGAGTCGGCAGCGCACGCGTGGTATGTGGACTTGACAGTGGCGACGGCCAGCATGGGAAACATGGCGCAGATGGCCTCAAGCTCCGTGCCAATCGCGCTCCACGCGTTTGTTGATCTACCAAGTTGTGCTATAGTGGCTGATCTTTGAGCTGGCAGCGATTGATCACCGCGGCCCTTGCCAGCGCCCTTTAAGCGTTTGCGGCCTCGCCCTGCCTTCCCCTTTGCGCTGGGCACCGCGTACTGTTGTTCGATAGCTGCTAGCAAACCTGCTCCTGCACGCGGGTCTTTAGCACCACCACTTCTAGCACCGTTATTTTTGCTACTGATGCTACTGTCGCTACAGCTACCAGGCTGGGATGTTTGCGCAGACTCGGGTTTGCTGTGTGTATGCTGGTATTCCAGCACCGATACGGCCTCACTGTCGTTGTAGAATGCATTGCTGATAATCTCTATGGCCTCAATAGGATCTACCTGGAAAGACGCCCGGTCCTGGTCGCAAAAAATTTCTTCGACCTTGGTGTTGAGGTAATCAGTGCCGCATTCTGGAAAGCACTCAGTCAGAAACCCAAGCAGGGCCTTTGGCGATGTAATAGCGATGATATTCTCAGTGGATGGCTCCACCTTTGGTGACAGATGGGGATTTGGATGTGTTACTGTTGATAATGCAGAGGACCCTGAGTGTGTGGACTGGCGACTACTCGCGGGATCGATCAAGCCATGCTCGCTCCCTTCCGCACAGGCGGTCGTGGTAACGTCGCTCCAGTCAGAGCAGCTGCTGAGCATCCGCACAATATCCCGACATTTGGACCCATCACCCTCCTGCTCTGCCCAGATCGCGGCTATCAGCTCATGGTCCACGCTATGTCCATAATCAGACACAAGGGATTCTAGTGTAATCATCTTAATAATATATATATAGCATTGATAAAAAGTATGTGAAAAAAGTCAAGTATTTTTGGCGTTGTGTTTTACAGGGAAGGGAGGGAGATGCAAAGTGGCAGGCAAAAAATAACACAAAACACGAGAATCCCGAAGGGAAGAAATAATTGTTGCCGAGAATCCCCGATCTTAACTGTGTTTTGAAAAAATTTCTGCACATAAAAAATCAAAAAAGCACACCAATCTCTGACTTTGCTATTTTAACTTATCCAGCTGCTTTTTTACTTTTGTGTAACAATCACCCATCTGTTTGTTATTTATTTTGTCGCGTGCTATTGCGTGTGTCGTCTTATCTCTCTTGCTTAAAGAAATAGAGCGCAGCGAAAGGAAAGGCAATCCACAAATGGGGAAGCGTAGCGCGGAGAAACAACTTACCCAGCTGAATCAGTACGATGAGGAAAATGAAGGCGACTCGCAGGGCAAGAGCTTTCAACGTGCAACCGGAGATGCTCTGGCGGGCCGAGTAATTCGGAAGCCAAAGTCGCGGTTGCGCCCACAGCCGACGACTTCTGAACCCGCGCCTACTCCGGCCTTTTCCGGATTCGGAGGCTTTGACTCCCGTCCTCCCGCTACTGCTACCAACAGCAATGGCGAGGAAAGCGCTGAAGAGGAACCTGCTGCAAAGGGTGTGTTTAAGGGCTTCACTTTTGGCCAGTCTGCAAATAACAAGGGCTCTAGCCCTGCGTTTGTATTTGGAAGTGGCACCACATCATCTTCTACTGCTGCTGCCAAACCACCTATGTTTGGAGCTGATAAGTTTGGTACCAGTGCGTCCCAGAAACCGTCCTCTATGGCGACAGGTGGTTTCAATTTTGGCTTGCAAGACGGAACAGGGTTTGGAGCGTTTAAAAAGCCAGCTGGTCCAACTGCAGGGTCATTTGGGTCTATAAAAGCTAGCTCTTCTGCTGCAGACACGCCTGCGAGTAATCCGTTTTCTCCAGCAAAGGCAGGAGAGTCTGCTCCTAAAGATAGTACAGCTCCAGACTCTACAAACAAGTCATCTGGATTCAGTATGCCTGCGTTTAAACCACCGACAGCAGCACCAACAGCTACGAATGCGACTACGACTAAGGCAACTGGATTCAGTATGCCTGCATTTAAACCACCTACAACATTGACAACTACTGCTTCGAAGGATCCTGCGGATAAGCCAAAGCCAGTGTTTAGTATGCCTGCGTTTAAGCCGCCAACATTTTCTTCACTCGGAGGAGGTGGTGGTGGTGGTGGTGGTGGAGACAGCAGTGGAAAGATTGATTCGTCGACAGCGGCATTCCAACCTGGACTTGCTCAATCCAATAGCGGCACAGACAAACTGGTGCCACCAGGAAGAAGGGCGTCTGTGGAGAGAGAGAATCTATTTCGCAATGTCCGTGGGCTGAACGCGTCGTTACAGAAGAAAATAAACGACGCCCTCCAAATCAATGCGTTTGTGGATCTGACACCGCTTCTCTCGCAGTATTGCGACCATTGGAAGAAGATCAGTGGCGAGCGGCAGTCGACCCCTACTAAAATTAGCGACGCGCTTTCGACAGCGTCGCCGAGACATATTCCGCTACCCACAGGATCGGCTCCATGGGGAAGCTCGGCTGCTAACTTTGTCGATGTGAACAAAAAAGCTGACCATCCACCGCAATTTGCCTTTTCAAAGTTTACCGATACTACTTCCGGTAGTGGTGGTGGCGACCAGACAGACTCACTCTCTCGTTCTTCTCAACCTACTACCTTAACCGAAAGGACTTCCAAGCCATTTTCATCTGGCTTCACATCCCCTGCCTTCGTAGCCGGTTCCTCGGCTAGCGTTGCTACGTCAAAACCAACCTTCTCGTTCTCATTTGACAAAAACAAGCAGGATCAGACTGAGACAAGCAATTCTACTGTTGATCAGATTAAAAAGCCCTTCTCCTTCAGCTTTTCATCTTCTGCTTCTACCGCTGGCAGTAGCAACGGGCAGGGGGGCACAGCTACACAAAAGCCATCATTTAACTTTGGCTTTGGCAACAGCACAGATAGCCAGGTGGACAACAGCAATGACGCAGGGCCGAAGAGCGCAGATACCAACGGCAATGATATGAGCGATGTCGAGGAGGGAGGCGAAGCTGAAGAGGAAGGAACTCGCGAAGATGTGCCAAAGTCGCCAACCACAGCAGGTGAAGAGGGAGAGACCACTGTGCATCAGGCGCGCGTTAAACTGTATCAATGGGACAAGGGTAAGGGACAGTACAAGGACATGGGTGTGGGCATACTAAAGCTCAACACTAGCACGAAAGATGATGGCAGCATGCGTGCCCGTCTCTTGTGTCGCCAGACCAAGACCGAAAAGATCACCCTCAATCAGTCCATGTTTAAGGAGATGCTGGTTGAATACAAAGACGATAAGGTAGTTGGCTGGCTGGGTCTTGTTGATGGCATACCAACGCGCTTTATGACTCGACAAAAACTCCCAAGCGACGCAAAAGCACTCAAGCAAGCGATCGACAAGGTCCTCGGAGAGCTCTAGTTTAGCACAATGTGGAAGCTATTATTTATGAAATCTTTCATGACTTCTTATGTTGGATTGACGATCTCTCCGTCAGTAATAAGTTTTTTGTCATCATCTATTTTATATGCTCTGAACTCTATATTGGGATTTCGATTATTAGTTAGCTGAGTTCTGGTTAAAAAAGCAAAACTTGCATTGAAATCCAAGACGTAAATGTCACAACATCTGGAGTGGCTATTACTGTCCCTAAATTAATAGAAAGTCTACTTATCCAATAGCTATTTAAATATTTACTTTCAAATGTTTGAGCTACATTGGTAAATACAAGTTGTGGAGATTTCGTAGGGCATATACAATTGCTGGTTTTGATGTGGATGTTTAATAGGAGGTTTCGCCTTTTTAAGACACTATAATAACAAACAATAAACGAGATTGTAAAACAAACAATAAAAGAGTAAGACATTCAAAAATGCTAGAAGCTGTACTGTCACTGTTTGCAAAGCGATCAGTGGAGTAACGATTCTTTGGCCTGCCCCAGCATTTAGCGCTGGTAGTTATCTTTATGTCTTTGTTGACCCTGCATTATGCGCGCTTCTTCAGACTTTCGCACTTCTGTCCTAATGAAGTGCAGGAGCTGGAAGCAATGTGAAGTTCGGAGTTATTTCTTTCGACAATCTTTCCTTTAACATTGCCACCATTAGTCGCATAGACATTATTCGAGCAGTGAGAAATGTCATAAAACGAGTTCGCATCACTGTCAGAGTCGCTATAAGACTCCGGCAGCAGCTCCAGCTTGGGCTGATGCACTAGCTGAGGCAGCGGCTCCGGATCCGGCTGATGCACTAGCTCTGGCTGGGGTTCTAGATGAGGCAGTGGCTTTTTAAGAGAACTGCCAGAGTGGGTAGGTCTGCCTGCAGCAGGTTCACCTGGAATCCAGCCTATAATTTCTTGCCGAAATGTCCAACATGCGGCAACAGCCGGCGATGGGAGACAAGGAACACTCTGGATCGGGATCTGGGGTTGCAGCATGTTGCCCCTTGCGATGCCCCACAGAATGGATTGCGGCTTTCGTATGCACGAAGGGTGTGCAAATCTGAGGAAAGATCCATTGTTTGAGGGGACGGTGATCTTTTTGAAAACCGGCAGCAATCCATTTGTTCATTCATCTGCAGCTCCTCTCTCAGGTTTTGGCAAAAGCTGCAACAGATCTTGGAGTGTAGATGGTTAATGAATATGCAGCGCTGCAGTGTGCGAGGCCGTTTACGCATATTGAGTCTGGTCGTTTCCGCAGCAGTCATGCCCAAAACTCTTTTGTGCTGGGTGAGTGTTTTTTTTAGCGTGGTCGTACTA
>JANBQQ010000009.1:0-133598 GCA_027577275.1 Coemansia sp. RSA 988 | reverse complement strand
GCAACAGTGTGACCATTGAAGAGTACAACTGGAATACAAAGAATGGCTATGGCACGCGCACTGTCCCCAAGAGCACATTCAATTACATCCACGTTAAGGTGTAACTTTCTAGCTTGTGATTCTTTATCATATCTTTAATTGAAGCTCATGTATATCTTATATGTTAATCTGCGAATCATCCATAACAAAGCTATAAAAATGTTACTGTTTGCAAAAAAAGTAGCAAAAACTGCTGCTGTCACCTGGAATCGAACCAGGGTTTCCACGGCCACAACGTGGTGTAATAACCACTATACTATGACAGCCTTTCTTACTTGAAGAATTTTAGCCACAAGGGGGATTATGTTATCTAAAATTGGCGAAGGGTAAGCGTCATTTGGGCATTGTGATTGCATTGTTGTTTGCGCATAGGAAAAAAGATTGCTGGTGGGTATAATAATCAGGCGAATACTATAGTTTTTACCGCAATAAGCAAACCGCACCTTGTGCAATATATAAAAGAACAATTTTAGGTAAACGTTATTATTTGCATGCCTAATTACACAATCAAATGTAGAACCAAAAAATTTTGATAAGCTATGCGCAAACTACTGCTAAAAGATTGCTAGACTTCAACACAGTTATGATAAGTCTTGAATTAAGCTCAGCAGTAGGGATAAGATTAATAATTTTGGGGGTAAACTTAGGTTTTACATACTTGAGAATAATTGCTTAAACATTACAAGTCCAATTGTTGCTTCTAAGGAACACATGTATGACAACGTCTGCATAAAAAGGCTGTCGTCGAACAAACAGCCAGCGTTACCGTTGCCCTTGGTAATATTAGCTAGGATAGCAATAAAATTGTCAAGGATCTCCCCAAAACCCACCAGTCTCGCTTTCTTTACTTCTTCGCTAAGAGCTATTGTATGTATATCAAAAGCAGCAGACACATCGGCTATCTGGTTACGCACCTGCTCTTGGAGTTCATCTTTCTTGGGATTGGCGGGAATAAGATTACCAATGCATGCGAAGCAACGCTCAATGTTGCCGGACTCGCAAATAACAAAATCTGGACTCTCACCTTTGTTTTTCTCGACTAGAATAAGCAGGCAACCAAAGGGCTGCTTGCCTTTTTCCTGTGTCCACTCGGGGTTTGCTCCGCCCATTTGACATTGGTAGCAGTCAGAATCAGCCTGTTTGGCTTTGTACGGCCAATCAAGTTAAAGTAGCGCAGAGTATATCATGGGGGTGTAAGCAGTAGTCATGTTTTAAATGGTTTCAATGTGTGTTGCCAAAGCGTCAAAAAATATGTTGGGAATACACAGTTTCCTTATGTTTTATCAAAATAATTGGTTGAGGCAACATATCTTGCCTTTATGTACCAATTACTGCCATCTATATGAGATTGCAGAACTTTCTAGGTCTACATTGAGAGATAGTTGAAAACCACGTTCAGCGGCTAGTTTATTTGTATACGACATCAACAAAGTAAAAATAAAGATGACCGCAAATTATTACAAAAAGGCAAAACGTATGGATGTCAAATAACTTTAACTCACGTTCTGAGATAGAGCGCACTCACATTCTTTATTGTATGCATAATTATAACCTGAGTTATACATTATGTGTATATAATCAAGTATTATACTGAACAACACATTTCAACAATGTGTTGCAGTGCACTCCGTGTAACAAATATCTGCCACCGGGTTTACATTGGGCCCGCATTTCAGATTTTAAATCTTATTCAATAACTAGGGGCTCATTTAACCCACATATAGTGCATTACACATTGTAGTGGTTCTGCACCAATTGTACATGTCATTTGTCAGCAACGAGCCGTGCATATCTAAGCTGGAATGCTATTTTATAACTTTTAGTTGCAGGTTCTAGCCGTAGAGCTTTTCTTAGTAACTATTAAAGCATCTAGTTTGTAAATCATTCCAAGCCGTTACAAACAATAACCAGGATAGGTAACTACTCGGGCAGTGTTTCGAACGTAGCTAATCCGAATATTTTTGAAAACCCTTGAAAGGATGTCAGCGTCCAGAAGGATTAGTATTGTAGCACCTAATGTTACAGGTTTGCGCTATTCGGATCTGTTTGCGTTGTCGATGAAAAATTATTTACGCATTAGTGGTGGCGGATAAACTTATTTGTTTAGACTAACTTTATGTTTTATAGCGTCATTTTACTGAAAGAATTCTTTTGATATGTAAAAACTACGTTTACTAGAAACTATTAAAATTTGTTGTAGTTGTTTTGATTGTAAACATTGTGTTTAAAACATCTTGTAGGTCTCTCAATAAGAATCTCCTTGAAACATATAAAGAAATCATTTACTCTTTTCTTATAAAATGCACTGTCTACAGAAGCTATTATACACCAAATGTCTATTGTCGCTCCTTAGCAAACACTTGCGTCCAGTAGAGATTGTTCACACCAAATCCAACTATAGTAAAATCACCAATCATGTTTTTATAATGCCCATCGCTTTTCCTCCATCCTTTAACCGCTGCAGACACATCCTTGTAATTCCATGCAACATTTTCAGCAACGCCGCTCCATTTAACGCCATAATCAGTGCAACGTTTACCCAAACTACCTGCAGGGTCATCATGTGTCATTTTAGATATAGATTTCTGGTAATCAGAATGCGCTTGTGCCATTGAATTCAATCGGTCATCAAGCTTTAGCGGCGCCCTTCCGACTTCTGCACGAATATTGTTAACTTCATCAAGCATATCTTTCCAGTTATCCGACTGATTTCCAGAATCAGTTGGTTTAGGTGAATTTGGCTTATCTGACTTAGTTGGCTCATCTGGCTTATCTGATGAATCTATGTCGCTAGTTGGATGTGCGTCAGTTGTGTGGTTTGGGCCATCCGTTTGATCTGTGTGGTCAGCCGAGTTATCATCATCAGTTGGATCAACGTCCTCGTTTGTATCTGAAGTATCTGACGTGCTACAGCTTGTTGAAGAATCAGAATCAGAATCAGAATCGCTAGACCCGGATGTATCTGTTGGTTTTGGTGGCAAGTTTTCTGAATTATTGTCCTCGCCAGGAGGAGCAACATATACATAAGCAATAACCGTCTCTGTGACTACGACAATAAGCGCTTGCGGATGTTCAGGATACTTTGTAAAACCCGTTGGAATAGGATTGTTCGTATTGTGTAGCACATCCTGCCAGTAATCACCATAGCCATTAGCGCCAAACTGGTTTCGACGGAATGACTGAACGGCTTGCTTGTCAAATTTTACAGCTAACAGCGTGTGCGGCAAGATAGCCAGCGCAATCAGTATTAGCAAGCTAAGCGGTCTAATCATCTCAGCAAAAATGTCAACATAGCACTACAATATTTACGCGTGAAAAAAATAAAAAAAATAAAGAAAAAAGCAAAGTTATTTCTTGTGTGAACGAATTGTGTTCCAAGAAAAGCTGTTGCAAAAGTATTTGGGATAAAAGGGAGCAGGCAGCAGCATAAAGGACTTCATTTACTCAAAAGCATGGGCAAAGGATGAGCATGGCATAAAATTGTTTCCTTGCTATTTTGTAGCAGAGCAAAGCAAAGCAAAATAAAGTTTTCTTTTCTTCTATCCTTTTACTTTCTGCAGCAGCAACATTTCGGTCATTTGAGTGCATAAAAAAGTGATCTCAAAGACAATAAAATCACGTTACTCGCATGCTTGCGGAAGGAGTTAGACAAGAAAAAGGCAAAATAATAAAGTCACTAGTCTTTTTGAATGCTACAAAAGCGAGCTTACCACGGTCAATCACGTACGCGCTGGCGGATATGGTATTGTTCAGAGTGGTATTCTCATTTGCTTACATTTCTATTTCCAAGGTGGTGCTCTGTTTACAATTTTTAAGAAAACTACTGGCACATCAAAAAATATTTTGTTTGCGTCGGCCAAAGCGATTTATGGTAGTGAGTGGTCTTGTGTTGTGCGTCATGACAAAGACAGAATTGACATGCGTGGTTGACATTAGCAGACAAGAATAGACCAAGAAACAGAACAACAACTTATTAGTAGTGGTTTTAATAGATCATAGAGTAGATGATTTATAGCGACGTCAAAAAAAATAAAATACAATACGTGCAACTTACCTTGATGACATCTGTATTTCCGTGAAGGAGGGTGTAGTTAGGTGTGCAATCGTTAAAGGCCACAATGTTTGTCTGAATACTGTGTAAGCCAACGACCTCTCCACCCATGCGCAAACAACGCCTCTATCCACAACGCAAACGCACTGTCTGAATGGCGCAAAACCTGCTTTACCAAATTTCGCTGAAATAGCCAACCATCAGCGCTAATAATTTCGCAAAATACAGTAATTGTTTTATATAGGTTACTTTCTTAGCGGCAGGCTGTTATCGGAGAAGACCCATTACCGATTACAAAATTGCATCCGGTTTTTTGTAGCAAAGCTCTAAGCTTTTATTATTATGCATCGAGTAAAAGGTCCTGAACATTACGCACTATTCTTTGCTATATTCTGATATGAGTCTGCTTGATTTTGACGGAAATCCTGTCACCATTCCAGAGAACGGCTTCTTTGGGAAATGTGCTGACGTGGATACCTACAAAAAACTAAATCGGATAGGAGAAGGCACCTACGGAATTGTGTATCGCGCTCGCGAGAGAAAAACTAAGAGAGTTGTTGCATTGAAACGGATGCGCGTTGACAGCAATGCTAGTAAAACGACAAAAAGCCTGCCATTAGCTAGCTTCCGAGAGATTTCTCTATTAAAACGACTACGTCATCCCAACATTGTCAATATCTTAGACATTGTAGTGGGAAATCGATTGGAAAGCATATTCATGGTGATGGAGTTCTGCGAATGCGATCTAGGAACGCTCCTAGATAATATGAAGGCACCATTTTCTCATTCTGAGGTTAAAAGCATTATGCAGCAACTTTTTTGCGGTCTCAAGTACTGCCATGCTAACCATGTAGTGCATCGCGATCTCAAACTTCCCAACATGCTGTTGACAGCATCAGGAGAATTGAAGATTGCTGACTTTGGACTTGCGCGGCTTTTCCATGAGCCCAAGCGCCCAATGACACCTCAGGTTGTAACTCTTTGGTACAGAGCTCCAGAGCTAATACTCGGATCTAAGGAATATTCGACTTCTATTGATATGTGGTCGGCTGGATGCATATTTGGAGAGTTGCTTATACATCGTCCATTTATGCCTGGTAAATCCGAGCCAGATCAGCTTCGGCTTATTGCAGAGATGATTGGCGCCCCCAATGAGCGCATATGGCCGGGATACAGTCAGCTCCCATTAGCGCCCTCTATCCAGTTTTCTGACAACAAGTAAGAAACATCAACAGTTGGCATACCATACATTTCCTACATGTAGTGGCTATTGTTATTAATAAGCAGTTCTGCTGTCATTTACACAACCATCATGTAGACTTAACAACCTCAAGATTGCTGTAAGAAACGTAAGCAATAATGCCGTCTTGCTACTAAATTCATTGCTGACATATGATCCTAAAAAGCGCTTCGGTGTTCAGGCAGCTCTTGATCATGTCTACTTTTTAGAGACGCCAGCAGGTAAGACATATAGGCTAAACCATTTACTGTAAACAACCAAGGCTATATTGGGTATGTGTAGAAATGATGTAGCTAATTCTGTTTCACCTTTTTTTACCCATCCATGTAGCGAAGCGACCTTTAGTATGCTAGATTTATTCATAACTGCTTGCAAATACACTACACATTAGTGCGACTTCTAAGGACGTTTGCGAATTCCTTGTACTAGTTGGGCCGAAGCTTTAAATGCATTCTGCGTTCAAGGATTGGTGGAAACTCTACAAATACTATATTTTGCAAAAAATTATTAGTATTGGCGGTTGAATATTTTGGCAGGATTTGATATTGCGGGTTTGCGCCATTCGGGCAGTGCGTTTGCGTTGATTGTGCGCTGCAGGCAGCAGCAATTACCCCTGTCCTGTGATATGGACAGCGGTCGCCGTCAACAGCAATGGCAATGATAACCCCTGAAGCATCAACATCTGTGGGGCTGGCTTGCATTTGGTTTACTTGGCAGGTAATACTCTATAACAAGAACATATACCTCTTTTGTCTCTAGACATAGTCAGAAAAAACGGCCTATCTATCCACAAAAGGCATCCGGCAAACATAACCTGAATATCACATAGTAATCATGCTCACTACATGCCCCTCTTTAAGTAAAAGTAGATAGATGGTATAATCTCCATCTGATTTCTATAAAAATGCTAACAATAAAAGAATAACACACGTCCGCAGGTATATAAACTATGTGCGCATTGCTTGATGTTGACATGTGTTGTGAAGGTGCAGAGATCAGACTAAGGATATCAGATGCAACCCCTGCACATGTGCAGAGAGCCAGCCATGCTTCTCACGACGTTAATAGCAGTATTCCACCTACAGGCGTTTGCTTAAAAGAAACAATAGCTGCTCGCTTCTTGGTTTGTTGTTTTCCTTGCGAATTAAGACAACATTTAAAACTTAATAATATAAAAATTCCCTCACTCCCAGGAGGCGTAGCGCATGCTAGAAGATGGATTTCATTCCAATAGTAAGTACCAGAACAACAATCCACACGAAAAAAGCATGATTATATGTATGCGTACGTTAATAGATGTTGACATGCCTGAATACAGAATAAACAGACGAACATTGTGACCTTCAACAATTTCACACCCCACTACACCCCCCCTTCTTGGGGATATACGGGGGACATAAAGGTACGTTGCATGTGTTGTGTATTATTGCTATGGAATTGCTACAAGCATCTACCCTACACCTCTTCAAAATTACTACGAGTATCTTGCAGTTCTGTTTTTTGATCCATTTTTGTCTGCTAGCGCCAACTGCGCAGAAACGTTGTCTCTCACGACGCAATAAAAACAAGATCGTGCGCTGTCAAAGGGAAGTCGTAGAACGACGCAAATATTATTTTTCGATGCGCCAAGAGTTTTCTTGAAAGGAGTTACTTTAGGTCAAAAGGGCAGCAGCCCATGGCCACAAGAAACTGTGTGCACAAAACCAGCTAACCCGTGATCATGTGGCAGATGCCAATGGATCAATGGTTCACGTGTGGGGAGTGACATCCGCAATCTCCTTCGGGTGAAATGTAACAAAAATAGCTCCCTTCTGAGACACCAGCTCTCCTTTACTTTCATTCTTTACTTTGCTTTTCCACACTGGTAACTAAGGTTTGTAACTATTCATTCTATTTGACATGACTGTTGTTCAGCTCAGCGAACACCGTCCGGCCACTTCGTCCTTTGCTCGTCATATTCTAACCAAGCAGCCGGATACTACCCGCATGGCTCCCAAAGACATTGTCGAGCAGCAAGACGGGCGCGAAGAACTTTCTTTGGACCAGCTTAGCAGCTACAAAGACATCTTTGACTCTGATATCAAGAACAGACTTGCAACGCTGACTCTATCCCGACAGGCCTACACGGATGCCCTTGAGAACCGCTATGTAAGTACCATTGCATGCGTATAACTGTACGCGGTTATGCATTTGCTATCCATATATGCTGTAGGCGCTGCAGATAACTTGTTGCTAAGCATATATTATGTGTTGTTGGCTTTGTAGGTTTACTTGGAGCATCCGCCAGTATTTTCGCACAAGCTCGCCATCGATGCTCCTATTACAGACCAGAAGAGCAGTGGTAGGTGCTGGCTGTTTGCGGGGCTGAACGTGCTTCGACAGAAGATAATGAAGGAGTACAATTTGGAAGAGCTTGAGCTCTCGGAGCCGTATTTGTTCTTCTACGACAAGTTGGAGAAGGCCAACTGGTTCCTGGAGAATATCCTGGAGACGCTCGATGAGGAGCTGGACGGACGCCTTGTACAGTACTTGCTCAAGGACCCAGTTGGTGATGGTGGCCAATGGGACATGTTCGTGGGACTCATTGAGAAGTATGGTATAGTGCCCAAGAGTGTCTACCCTGAGACATACCATACGTCAAACTCGCGCAACATGGACACCCTGATTACTAGCAAGCTGCGCGAGTATGCCAAGATACTCCGTAATGCGCACAGTAGAGGTGAAGTAGTCAATACTTTGCGCGCACAGAAGCGTAGCATGCTGGAAGAAGTGCACAGGGTTATGGTCATATCGCTTGGCCAGCCGCCGGAGAAACTGACGTGGGCATTCTACGACAAGGAGAAGAAGTTCCACGAGTTCAAGGATATTACTCCGCTCGAGTTTTACAAGAAGCACGTAGAGGTCGACTGTACACAGACTGTATCACTGATTAACGACCCACGCAATGAGCTCATGAAGAAGTACACGGTCAAGTACCTGGGCAATGTAGTTGGTGCCACTGATGTACACTACATTAATCTCTCTACGACGGACATTAAGAAGTACGCGGCAGAGGTGCTCAAGGATGGAAGGCCCGTGTGGTTCGGATGCGATGTGGGCAAGTTTATTGCGCGTAGCAAGGGGCTGATGGACACACAGGTAATTGACTATCAGACTGGGTTTGGCTTTGAATTCGGCACGACCAAGGCTGAGCGTCTTCAGTACGGCGAGAGCTTGATGACGCATGCTATGGTACTGACTGGCGTGCATGTTGATGACGACAAGACTGTGCGCTGGAGGATTGAGAACTCGTGGGGCCCAAACTATGGAACCAAGGGTTACCTGACCATGACCGACAGATGGTTCGACGAGTTTGTGTACCAGATTGTGCTGGAAAAGCGCGACATACCTGACCATGTACTGGATGTTCTCGATCAGGAAGCTGTTGTCCTGCCACCCTGGGACCCGATGGGCGCGCTAGCATGATTGGGCACTGAGTATCCCTACGTATTTACCACCTTTTTATCCCATTTTACATTCACTGTGGTTCTTTTAAATTTACTGATGGCGCACAATAACCAATAGCTAGGATGCAGAAACAGCGCAGCTCTAGAAAAATTGCCAACTTGGCCAGTAGCATGTGGCGGCCCTAGTCGAGCAGCCATTTGCATCTGTCAATGAGCATGTGGCTTGCAAAAGCGTTCTTGCGCAGCAACAGTGGCCGGCAGTTGTTTCGTGAGATCCCAGTCACCTGGACGGGCACAGTCGGGCCGATAATATTTTCTCCGAGCCTGACTCGCCGACCAACAGGCTGGCAGCGCTCAAGAGGAACACCAACTCTTCCTCAACAATTGTCGCGGTTGGTTGGGGAGGAGGATACAGAAAAGCGGCACGGAAGGAGGGATAATAGCTTCCGATCGCCAATTACACGCAGGCATAGGCTGAGCCACGGCGACCCTCACCAGGATATAAAAGCTGGTGTCGGGAACTTTGGCAGTTATGTTGTGGATAGCGATTCCTCTTCAGAACGCTTTCTCTCTCCTACCCAACACTTTCTTACCTTTTTTAATAGAGTAATTTCTTTCCTCTTGCATTAATAACATGGGCGTGAAGAGAACCGTCGATCCGGAGAGGGATTTTGAACCACCAACCTTTACTATAAAGGAGCTTCGTGATAGCGTGCCCAAGCACTGCTTCCAGCGCGATACGCTGCGTTCATTCAGCTATGTGGTATACGATCTCTGCGCCATCGCAATGCTGGCGTTCGGCGCCTGGCACATCCAAATGCTGCCAATATATCTGCGTGCACCGGCCTGGGCTCTCTACTGGATCTGCCAGGGCGTCGTGTCTACTGGAATCTGGGTCATCGCTCACGAATGGTAAGTTTTCAGCCCGCCAGAGGGAGTGAAAAATTTTCCATGTTTTCTGTGGAAAATTTTCTGATAGATAGATAAACAACAACGTGGGATTGCCCAATCAGGCCAGCCTCACTGGATGCTGCAGCCACACTTTGGGTTCTGCTTGCTGATCCCTTCTTGGAATTTCATGCCTCTGCGTGTTTGCTTGCTGCTTGCAGAACATGGGTGGTGGATGAAACAGCAACCCCTGTAGTGTGCTGAAACCAATCCTGAAAGATACAGATCACAATACTAACCAACACTGCACTCACCTATTTGCTCATTTTTCTTCCCCCCCCCCCCAACGTGATTATAGTGGACATGGAGCATTCTCAGCCAACCGCACAATCAACAATGTGACTGGGTGGGTGCTACACTCGGCACTGCTTGTTCCGTACTACTCCTGGCGCCATAGCCACTCACAGCACCACAAAAACACCAACAACATGAACCGTGATGAGGTGTTTGTACCACACACAAAGTCGTCCCGCGGCCTGCAGGGCAAGTCTTCGACACCGGCGTGGATTGAGGATTCGGTGTTTGAGGACTCGCCGTTGTACAGCCTGGCTATGGTGCTGGGTCAGTCGCTATTTGGATGGCCGCTGTACCTGTACCGCAATGCGTCGGGACCAAAGTACGCGCGCGGTGCCTCGCACTTTAACCCCAACGCGGTGCTGTTCCGGCCTGAGCAGTTCTGGTCGATTGTAATCAGCGATATCGGTCTGGCTCTGACTGTATGTGCTCTGGTTGCTGCTGGCATTGCGTTCTCCCCGGCAGCTGTACTGTTTTACTATGGCATTCCCTACCTCATGGTAAACTTTTGGCTGGTAACCATCACGTATCTCCAGCATACCGATGCTGGTGTGCCTCACTACAACGACGATGAGTGGAGCTTTGTGCGCGGCGCCCTGTGCACAGTAGATCGGAACTACGGATGGATTTTGAACGTCTGCTTGCACCATATTCATGACACGCATGTAGCCCACCATCTGTTCTCGCAGATGCCCCATTACCACGCCATTGAGGCCACCAAGCATCTGAAAAAGAAGCTGGGCAAGTACTACAACTATGACGGCACCAACTTCCTTGTGTCGTTGTACAAGAACAGAAAGTACTGCCACTTTGTCGAGGACACGGGCTCGGTCCTTTTCTATAGAAACGCCTCAACTCCTATCACCCCAGTCAGCTAGATTGCAGAAGCTTCACCTTTTTTTTTGCTTTTGCGCTTTAGAGACACCCTCTCTCTAGACACCCTCTCCCTGCTTGCCGACAACGTATCCACAGGTATTGCGTAGAGCTCTGTTTATCTTATCCCAATTCCAATGTAATACACTTTTTAAAACAACCTTTTGGTAAAACCGTTTGCTACTGCAGTTGTAGCCTCCGTGGCTGGCGACTCCTTCAAATGCAATCGGTAAGCCTCGCGCAAGTGTTCTGGAGATAACGGCCCCTCTTCCCCCTGATCGCTCTGAAGCTGCACCGCGCGCTCGACAATCTCGCCTATAAAGACTTTGGAGAAACCGGCGATGACAAAAGTCAGGGTGCTTGTAATCTGTTGGTTCAGGACTTGGCTGACAAGTTTTTTGACTGCAGACTTGTTAAGCGCAGCTCTGCGGTACACACCGTAACGCTGGCGTTGCTCATCGGACATCTGCTCCCACATTTCGCGCACCTCCTCCTTACTCTGGCGTATCAGGCCAATCTGGTCATCATCGCTCATAGACTCCTCTGGCTGCGGCTCATCGTCCTCTTTTGCATCAGAGTGAACATCAGAGGGCCTATCTGTCGAAAGTGCAGAGCCCTCGTGTGAAGGTGTAGCTGGTAGCGCCAATGTGCTATTACGTCTGCTGCGACTCTCTCCAGGATCATGCGTGGAGGGACCAGTGCCGCTGCGCTGCTTTGTTGGTGTCTGCTGTCCCGATCGCAGACTCCCAGCTGACTTACGAGCGGATAATAAACCTCCCAATGTTGGTGTGCCTCCGCGCGTCTTACGTTGACGTTGACTTCCTGCTGGTGTCAATGCATTCAATCGTGGACGCTTCTTGGCTGTGGCAGGAGACTGCCCGCCTTGTGTCAGAGACGATGTCCCTAATGATATACTCCGCTGCGGCGGCTGCGATTGATGCTCAGACATCGCCTGTATTTAGCTATTCTTCTGCAAAAACAATTACACCACAGCAATGACCGATATAGAGTATCCTCAATGTATATTGAATTTTCCTATCAAGTTCGATGCTATGCACATTTGGGAATTTATAAAATTATTCAAATACTCATAGCTAGTGGGCCAATTATCATGTGACTCTTTTGTTCTTTGGTAATGTAAACTCTGTTGTCTAGAAAATGGCCCTTGTTTACAAGCACTTACGTATATGGCTACTTTTTGGCGTTTGCTAAAAAGCAAAAAGCAAAAGCACCACATAATGTTCTGACAAAATTATAGTTAATCTTGATACACCTATCAAAATATGTTTCGTTTAGCTTACACAGAGCCTATATGCAAGATTATGAAGGCATATTCTTAAGCAAACATGTTATCGCCAGAATTAAATAACAGTTGATAAATAGCAGCTGGACATGTTCTGTGAAACAAATAGGTTTCTTTTTTAAATAGCAACTATATTATTTTTGATAAAAACATATATAAAATTTTCTTTTTACAGATTTATGCTTGGCGACGTCGTGCCCTGCGTTGTTGCTGGATGCGTTCTTCCTCCTCTAGTCGACGCTCCTCCTCATCATCCTCTAGCCGGCCGAATTTTGCGCTGCGCATGTCCTCACGCATGAGCTGCATGGCCGAAACCTCCATGTCGTCATCGTCCTCGTCCTCAACATCGTGGTAGCGCACGCCCAGCATAGCACGGATTGAGCCAACACGGTATTGCTCAGCACCGTCCTCTTCATCATCGACAATAAAGTCATCCATCGAGTCTGACTCGCTCTCATAATACTCCTCCTCGCGGCGCCTATTTACAGGACCATTGCTGCGTTTGCCTACCAGCCCGCTGGTAGATCGGCCAACCAGTGCATTGGTAGCGCGGGGTCTGCCGCCAACCGCATCGCTGCCTCTTTGTCCCCTGGATGCTACCGTATTCCGAGCTCTGGCAGTGCTCTGAGTGCCGCCAGAGCGGCTTTGGCTTGTAGTAGGAGTAGTCCGATCCCGGTAATTATAATCCACGCGCTCGTTGCGATCGGTCCGAGACTGCATCCTAGATGCGTTAGATGGTGCTAGATTTCTTTTTGTAGAGCTGGCGCGCACGCCAAAGCGATCAATTTCTCGCTCAGGAGCCGCCCTGACAGGCTGCTTCTGCACAACAGTAGGTCGGTCTCTAGCTATGGGGGCAGCAGAAGCAGCAAGCTTTGGTGCTTTAGATGGAGGCGCCTTTTCATCGCGCGCTGGATCAGAGCGAGATTTCTGTGTAACCGCAGGTTGCGGAGGCTCCTTCCGTCGCCGCACACACGCACTATCGGACATCAGCCGCTTGCTCCTATCAGCAGCGGTAGCAGCTGGTTGCGACAACCTTTTCGATGCTAGCTGAGTCTGTGGTTCGCGTGACTGTACTGGGTGCTGCGGGCGGATTTTTTGTAAAGCTGGGGCAGACGAGCGCGCAGATTGTGGTGCGCGCCTGGAAGCCTCAGAACCGGAGGCAGAGGGCCGCTCCGAAGCAATGCGCATAAGCTGGTCATATGAAAGCGGCTGTGCAGCTCCTCGCCTATGTTCAGCCACAGGAGCCCGTGGCGCTGGACCATCCCTGCGATCGGCATTAGCCACACCAGCACCACTGCTGCCGCCTAGTTTCTGTCTCTGTTTGTGTCTGCGCTCTATTTGTCTGCGGCGCTCCAGCTCCGCCTGCTCTGCTTTCTCAGCCTCTTGCCGCTCCCTCCGACGCTTCTGCAGGTCAGTATGCCTTTGATTATTGTCAGTCTCGCGCTGCTTAATGCGACGCTCCAACTCCAACTCTACTCGCCGTCGCTTGTCACGCCGCTCTCGAGCATCGACGACGCCAGCATTGGAACTATTATTGCCACTAAACTGACGCTTTTCCAACGATGTACGCTGTATTTCTACAGTATTTTGCTCCGCAAGACGCATGAGTTTCTCAAACTACACACTTTTTTAAAAGGCTCGCCTTAAGCGAATAAAAGAAACGGATTCCCAAGTGAGTTAGAGAAGCGTTAATATAGGTTTTATAGCTCAAGAAGCTTTTTTTTCTTATTCAGAACGCTTCCGTCCAAGAACGAGAAGGAAAGGCTTACCTCAGTGCCCATTATGAAGAATGCAATGCTATATTTATTACAAAGTAGTGGCAAATGTGTAAGAAAGAAGTGAAAGAAGAGAGGAGGAGGGAAATGGTGCAATAAAAAAAAGTTTGACAAAGTGCTTTTTGAGGCGCATGAAGGCAATGGCTAAGTGGGTGTGATATATTTTGATGGGACTTAACCGTTGTTGCCTTTGTTTAAAATTCCCAACATTTCTGGCCTTCTTGTAATCAAGCCGATACGGAGCCTTCTATTCAATGGGCAGTAAGGGTCGCGCACGACGGAGGAAGCAGCACCAACAACAGCATGAGAAGAAGCACGACACACAGACAGATACAGTTGGTGACAAGCTGCCAGTATCACGAGCGACACGGATAGCGCAGGCAGTAGCGGGGCGGGACCTCACAGCACTCAAGCGGTTGGCGCGAACGGGTGATGGACTGCAAACAACGGCACAGCGACGACAGGCGTGGCCGCTGCTGCTCAACTTCCGTTCACTGACGGGAGACGACGGCAGACGAAGCGGGGCGCATCAAGACGAGTCACAGGTTGAGCTGGACGTGAGGCGGACGTCATTACCAGTATCGAGCGAGATAAGACGCAGCGAGACAGCAGTGCGACGACGCCAGGTGCAGCTGCAGACGGTTGTACAGGGAGTGTTGCGCACCCACCCATGGCTGAGGTACTACCAGGGCTTTCACGAGCTGGCATTGACGTTTCTGTGCGTGTTTGGCAGTGAGCGCCCAGCGACAGAGGCAGTGCGAATGACAGCGCTGTTCTTCGTGCGTGATGCAATGGGCAGCGGTCTGGAGGATGTCATGCAGCAGTTGCAGTTGTTATATGTGCTGCTTGAGCAGACGATCCCTGCCGTCCACGCGCTGCTGGTAGACGTCGACGTGCCGCCGTTTTTTGCCATCAGCTGGGTGTTGACGTGGTTTGCACACGACATTAACGACTTTGCTGACATCTGCCGCATCTACGACTTTCTGATAGTCAGCCCACCCATGCAGGTCGTGTATATGGCTGCCGCGATGATTGCACAGAATCAGCACGAGATCCTCGCGTACGAGCACGACTTTGCCGCAATCCACACGGGACTGGTCGCCTTGCCAAAGACTATCGTCGATTGGTTGCCCGTCATTGAGGAGTCTGATCGCCTACAGCGCGAGTACCCGGCCACTCGTTTGCAGCTGCTTGGCGACAGCCGCCTTCCTCGGCTTTCTGCTGTCAGTACGTACGAGGCAACGTGGAAGCGCCTGGATCCTGCACGGCCACTTCCTTTCGCGAGTCTTGTACCCGTGCGCGACGGCCATCCGCTGGCGGACCCATTGTCACGCTCGGAAAAGCCCGAGAGCGGCCGTATGGTGCGTGTTATTGACGCAACCTATACAGCACAGAAGGCGCGCGAGTTGGCGTTGCAGCATCGGTGGCCACTGGTCATGGCGACGGTGGCATCGGCTACCATGCTTATCTACGCATGGATCATGACACAGCAGCCGTTCCCGTAAGTTGCCGAGTGGAATAATGGAGGTACACCAGAGCAGCCCCCCCCCCATTCCACCTCATTACCAGAGTTGTCGCGTCATTTAGAAAAATAGGGAGGCGATATTGAGGACTGCGAAATGCACCAACTGCTTAAAGGCCATGCTAAAAGTGATTACCAGTCCGGCCCATAGGGCGTTGATGTCAAAGAGCACCGAGATGGCAGTGGTCTGCGAGGTAAACTGGAGGAGATCGAGCAGCCACGGATAGTAGGACTCGTTGTACTCCCAGATGACCAGCAGAATAACTAGGACCTTGGCAAAGTTTGAGATTATCAGTGCAGTGGATATGGCTGCCCAGCGTCTGGCCTGGGCGATACTGCGCTGGTGAATGACAGATGCAGCTAGAATGCCAACAAGAAGAGCGGCGGCATCAATGCACGAAACGCCTAAAATAAACAAATACTGCACAGAAAATGAGTGCTGCTTGCCAAACAGTAACTCGCTGTGGCCGCGCAAACGGCCGCCCTCCTCCAAGCGGAACCAGTCAATGTACACGTTGAATAATATGAGCAGGATACCTAGTTTCCCTACGTTGTGCTCAATAAAAGGCTGGCGAAACTCGAGATGGTTCACAAGCAGATGGCGATATACTTGCGGCTTGTGGAGGAGCATGTCGATAAACATGACTATTACGTCGTGCTCGACATACTTGTCGGCAAAGCTCTTGCAGTGCTCGCACTGTGTTAGACGGATATGACTAGCACCATACACTGTGTAGAGACTGGAAACGGGCTGTGCACATTCTATACACACTAGTCGGCTGTTGGATGGTGGTGGCCGCGAATCGACTGCGTCTGGTTGTTGCGGCGAGGATCTGCCAGAAGTACTTGGTGATTTAGCCATTAGCGGCGACCGCGGTGTCTCTACATCGCCAAATAGGGTATATATATTTTAGCACGCCATGCTCAATAGTTTTGCTTAATATTATGTATTGGCGAATGTTGGTTATGCTTGTAGACCAGAGTTGGAATTTTTCTCTATGCCATTAGAACACATACACGCATTTGATCTTGGACAACCAAGTGAACTTACGTGGGCCAAATGTCAGTACAACGGCAGTCAAAATCAATATTGTCATTAGTGGTAGTGCAACGCGATAGTGCGTGTCCCCAAGCACATGACATTCGCAACCGATACGGTTACAGCTGACAACCTCAGCAATGTCTTTAAGAGATCCAACCGAGGATGCGCTGAGAGTGCATATCAGCGTCTGAATGTAATGTTTAAGTGGAAGAAGGGGTAGAGCAGACATTAGCAGATGTAACTGATGCAGTGGCAGAAAGAGCGTGTATGGTATTTACATGTTGACAAACTAACTGAGGGGGGGGGTTGTATGGCAGCTTGAGACAATAACTACAACAAGCTTTCCTTATGGCGACAAACAATCGCACCACATGAGGACAAGGTTCTGTTTTTTTTTCTTTTCCTCGTTTTGACATTGTGGTGCCGACAGATTTCCATACATTTGTTGTTTTTGGCTCTGCATTGCACAGGGATTTGCAAAAAAAGGTATTTCTCTTCACATTCTTCACTCGAGTTTTTTTGTTTACTTTTAGGCTTTACCAAAAAGGACGCAACAACATAAATGTCGACGGGTGGAGCCACGCAGGAAGGGTTGGCGCAGAGTCTGCAACAGACTCTGAGCCCCAATGCTCAAGAGCGCAAGCAAGGTAAGAAGGAGCATACAAAAAAATAACGGTGGAAAGCAGCCCATGGGTCTTTGGCAGTAGATGTGCAAGTAAACATGAAGACAGATCAACTGAAGGAGCACAGTGTACATGTTTGGTAAGATTTTGTAGCAGAGAAGTACCTCGAGACGATGGAGCAGACACCACACTTTGTTGTGCCGCTGCTGCAGCTGGTGAATAGTGAGGGGGCGGACAGTAACATTCGATTTGCGGCAGCGCTGTACTTTAAAAACTTTGTAAAGCGCAAGTGGGCTCAAAGCGAGGAACAGGAGGACACGATCCCAGAGAATGACCGAAAGGCAGTTAAGGCAGAGCTGGTAGCGCTGATGATTTCGACGCCAAAGCGACTACAGCTACAGCTGGGCGAGGCAGTATCGATAATCGCGGCAAACGACTTTCCGCAGAAGTGGCCGGAGCTGATCAGCACACTGGTGTCGCGGCTGTCGGCTACGGACTACCACGTCAACAATGGCATCCTGCAGACAGCACATACAGTGTTCAAGGGATGGCGGTCGGAGTTCCGCACGGACGCACTGTACTCAAAGATCAACTACGTGCTGAGCGAGTTCACGGAGGCGTACATGCAAGTGTTCGTTACGACTGACCGGCTGATTGACGAGCATGCGAGTGACCGGGCAGCGCTGCAGGTACTGTTGCATTCTCTGGCATTGCTCTGCCAGATCTACTACGATCTGAACTGCCAGGACCTGCCACCGTTCTTTGAGGACCACATGGGAGAATTTATGGGGACGTTCCACAAGTACCTGGTGTATGCGAACCCACAGGCGGAGGGCGATGACGACGACGTGGCAGGAGACGTAGAAGAGGTCAAGGCAAGCATCTGTGAGATCATCGAGCTGTATGCACAGCGCTACGAGGAGGACTTTGTACAGCTGCCGCAGTTTGTGGAGACGGTGTGGAGTATGCTGACGACAGTGGGGCCGGAGCGCAAGTATGACGGAGTGGTAAGCCGCGGAATGGCATTCCTGTGCACTGTGGTACGCAACCCGCGGCAGAAGCAGCTGTTTGCGTCGCGCGAGGCGTTGCGGCTGATGTGCGAGCGCATTGTGCTGCCAAACACGGAGCTGGCAACGGTAGACGAGGAGTTGTTCGAAGACGACCCAGTGCAATACGTGCGGCGCGACGTCGAGGGAAGCGATGCCGGCAGTCGGCGCGAGGCAGCAGCGGGACTGGTGCGCGGGCTGCTGGACCAGTTTGCAGCCGAAACGACGCACGTTATGTCTGAGTACATCCAGAAGGCGTTGACACAGTACGGCGGCGATACGCGGCATTGGCGCGCCAAGGATGCGGCACTATTTATGGCAACCGCAGTGGCGGTGGTGGCATCGACTCACGCGCTGGGCGCGACGCGCATTAACTCGCTGGTGGATATCGCAGATTTCTTTGGGACGCATGTGGAGCAACACCTACGCGCGGTGGATTCAGACAGCGACGCGCCGATTCTCAAGGCCGATGCGCTGCGCTACATTACGACGTTCCGCAGCCAGCTGCCGCAGGATGTGCTGGTGCGGGCGCTGCCGCTAGTGGCTGCGCACTTGGCGCATCCCAACCCCGCCGTAGCGACGTACGCGGCCATCGGCGTAGAGCGCCTGCTGATGCTGAAGCGCAACGGCGCGCTGGCATTTGCGCCTGCTGACATTCAGCCACAAGTTGGGCCCATGCTGACTCATATTTTCGGCACTCTGCAGCGTGCGTCCTCGCCACAACGTCTGGCTGAGAATGACTATCTGATCAAAACCGTCATGCGTATTGTGCTTGCCAGTCGCGCGCACATTCTGCCGCTGGCACCCGCTGCACTTCAGCAACTGGCCCACATTCTGGCCGAGGTCAGCCGTAATCCAAGCAACCCACGCTTCAGCCACTTTCTGTTTGAGGCCATTGCTGCCCTGGCGCGCTTCTCGTGTACAGCAGATGCTGGGGCACTGGCGCAATTCGAGGCCACGCTGTTTCCCATCTTCCAGAACATCCTGCACGACGACGTCGCCGAGTTTATGCCTTATGTGTTCCAGATCCTGGCGCTGCTACTGTCCGTCCACCAGGACGCTGGAGACGCACGCCTGCCCGATGCTTATGTAGCCCTGTTGCCGCCGTTGCTGCAGCCGACGCTGTGGGCGGCCCAGCCCAACATTCCTGCACTGGTGCGTCTGTTGCAGAGCTACATGCAGGTCGGCGGCGGGCAACTGGCTGCCGAGAACCAGCTGCAGCCGTTCCTGGGCGTCTTTCAGCGCCTAGTGGCCTCGCGCGCCAACGACCACCACGGCTTTGCCCTGCTGCTAGCCATCTCCCACTTTGTACCGGCATCCGCCGTCGCCGGCTTTTTGAAACCCGTACTGACCCTGTGTCTAAGCCGTCTACAGGCCTCGCGCACTCCCAAGCTCACTCGTAACTTTGTCCACTACGTAGCCTCGGTGCTGTGTATCGGCCCTGCTTCTGCCGAGGGCGTGGACATGCTCGTTTCCGCCATGGACGCTGTTCAGCCAGGACTATTTGCTACGCTGTTGCAGAATGTTATGCTCGGCGCCATCCCCAATGTCGCCGGCCGCGTCGAGCGCAAGACCACTGTCGTTGGGTTTGCTCTGCTACTGGCGCACCCGCTCTTCCGCCCTGGAAACCCTTACGCCCACTTAGCCCTGCCTCTGTTGCAGCAGCTCGCCACCATGCTGATGGACTCTGCTGTCAAGACCTCTAAAGCCAATATCGATCGTCCTCAAGTTGATGGTAGCGCCGCCGCCGCGTCGGCTGTTGCTGCTGACGAAGACCTTGACTCGCTTGAGATTGAGGACACCGGCTACCAGGCATCCTTTGCCCGTCTGGCCACCCTCGGCGAGATCAAGATCGATCCATGTCCACATGTCTCGTCCGCAGCCGCTGGCCTCGGCCAAGCCCTGAAGCCTGTTCAGGCCGATCTCGCGCCTATCATTGGCGAGCTTTCGCCGGAGCCACGTGCTTGCATCACAGAAGCAATTGCCCGCGCCTTGTAGGGCCGCCGTGGGTTCCTTATCTGCATGCTGTAGCCAGTTCCTTTGATGCTCTCCAAATTAGAACAGTCCACGTGATTTATCATCAGATTCGCTCACGCCAGCAAAAGCTCTCCTGCCAAACAACAGACCCGAGTTTGTCAAACCTCTCCTTTGCCCTTTTTCACTCTTTTGCTGCATGGTCTTGCTTGTTGCTCAGTCTTGCTATTCCTTTGGTGCAATTCCTGACTTTTTTCTTAAACTTTTTGTCTTGCACAAGAGCTTTGTCTGTAGCTGTTTGGCTAAATTCCCTCCTGTTTCAAACACATACACCCCTTTTTTTCCTTCCAGCATTCCGTAGTGCGCTTTGTCTGGCAGAAAGGACCACAAAAGATCTCTTATACACTCTTGCCTCCCCTGGTTTGAACTGCGATAGTGTCACCAGAGGAGGAGGAATGCTACCTAATATATAAAAGTTCGAGACCATAGACCTAATATTGATATTAAACTCCCTGGTGTCTACTGTCTCCTAGGTGGGTGAAAGAAAAGAAAAGGAAAGCTAGTAGGGCTCAGAAAGTACGAAGTGGAGGCGAGTAGCACGGACTATACAAGACGCATACACATACGGCTTATTTGACTGTCAGAGACACTCCTCTCCCTCCCTTCCCCTTCTATCCCGTTGTTTCATTTAGCTTGTACGCGCTGTGCACCCATTACAAAGTAAGGGCTCTTCTGGGCAAAAAGGGTCACAGTCAAGTCTTACGTTTCTTGCTTCTGTGCTTTTCCCCTTCAGCAAAGGAAGAAAAGGAAGGGCGATTCATGAGCCTGACTCTTTTCCCCCCTCCTCCTCATCTCCCTCCCACCACCACACCTTTTCTTGATATTTTCTATTCCAGCTATTTAGGCGATTGTGCACCAAGCTATCTGCTTGCTTATTTCTTCTAGTTCCACACACAACGACAGGTCGCTAGCATAGGAAAGGGAGAAGGATCCCTCGTACTTCCTTATAATGGCAGCCCAGGTCGGTTACAGGGCTGCTGCCTATTCGTCGCTGGCCGATTCCTCCGACCAGTGGTACTTTACCAACGACGACCTGGCCAATACACCCTCACAATCCGGTTCCGACTACTCTACATCGCCTGCTGCCAAGATGCTGTCTGCCTCTGACGAGCAGGACCTTCGGTTACGCGGCTGCAATTTTATTCACAATGTCGTCCAGCGGCTCCAGATGTAAGTTGCCTCCTATACCACCAAAGCTGCATGCATCCTCTGTCTGCTCACTGACCTTCTAGAGACCTTTATGGCTTGTGCAGTGGCGGGTGATTCAGTTAATGAAGAGGCGTCTATTTTGAAGCTCATCCGTCTAACGCCGTTCCATTTTACGTTCATGGCATCTTCTGTCTCTCTCCATCTTGGACCTCTTTCAAAATTCCCCCGCCTCCGCCTTTTTATTTTGACCGTGTCCCTGGCATCTTTGTTATCGCACTGGGTGTGGCCATTGAGGGAGGGGAGGATGCTTGTTGCATATGTGCGCTTGCGTGCATTTGCGAGTCATGCGGATGCCTGCTATTTCCAACAATAGCCTATTCAAACGCCGCTTCTGGGTATTAATGGCACAATTCTCCTAATGTCTGGGACCAAGCGTATGTCTATTTTTTATTTTGCTGTAGGCACCAGTTTGTGGCATCCACGGCCTGTGTGCTGTTTCATCGCTTCTATATGCGCCAATCGCTGACCAGTTATCATCACTATGTAAGTCTACCCACATTGCTTTTTGTTGCTGCACGAGATGGGTGACCGCAGTGTGTCAGTCGGTATACTGCTTTTGTCTCTGCAAAGATTGCCCTTCTCTCCCCCATATCCTTTTTGTAGACGGGTCTTTCTTGGCTTAGTGGCTGTTACTGCGGTTTTGATAAAAAGTCCTATAGCCGGCCTTTTGATGTGCACACGCAGACAACATATTTCTAAAAAACTAAATGGCGTGCATTTTCTCCTTGATTTTGTTTCTATTTCTGTGAAATGGAGGTGTTTCTTTTGTTATTGAGTAGCAAATGGCGGGGGCGTGCGTTCTGCTGGCGTCAAAGATCGAGGAGAATAGACGCAGCCTTAATGAGATATCATTGGCTTGTGCATATGTGGCGCTGAAGGGCAGAGCCAAAGAAGCGGCCAAGAGCCAGGAGACGTGGGAGCGGTTGCTGAAGCGGCAGGAAATAGTGCTATTACAGAACTGCTGCTTTGATATGGAGGTCACACATCCATACTCCTTTATCGATACGCTTGCGCTCGAGTTTGCGGTTCCTGTGTTTATTGCAAAGTCTGCCACCGCGCATGTCAACGACTGCTTGCGGTCCACAATCTGCTTGCGCTATCCGCCAAGGATAATTGCAGTGGCAGCCCTGTATCTGGCCATTGGTATCCATGCATATAACTTTCAGGGCTCCCTATTTGAATCCCGGCATGTCTCTTTGCCAGACAATGCCATGTCCGAGGTCGAGCTCTGTGCAATGGATATGCTTGCATTCTACCGCCGGGAGGAAGAAGCTGAAAAAGAAGCTACTCGCATCCAACACCAGCAACAGCGGTACTCACAGCAACGCCCACTCACATAAAACCTAACCAACACACCACTACTCCTCATATACACAGTATCTACAGTTGTAAATTGCATTTCTTTTATTTTCCTGAAAAAAAAACATACATGACAAATCAATCCCTCTTCAAGTACTTAATAGAGCTTTTACTATCGGTCCAATCTGCAAAGAATAGCTTAGTTGTGCAATCCAAAATGTAATCTCCCCTCCCCTTCTTCCTAGCACTACTATTCTATTATAGCTATCCTGTAGAATTTGGCCTAAGCTCTCGCAGTAGTGTATGTTTACAAGTTTTATCGTACTGTTCACACGCGTAACAATGCGGTGAACGCACCTCCCGCAAATGGAGTTTATGTCCTTTGTTCGCCCTCATCTGTCCCCTCCCTCTCTTCTAAAGCCAACAATTTAAAGGGAGGAGGGATTCGGGTGTACTGCTATTTCTGACCATGTCGTTGTTGTATCTGGACGAAATGGTTCGAGCTGACAGACTGGAAAAACAATAATAATCTGGCTGGGAAACATTTATTTTTCTATCTTGGAGCCGCGAACCTTTACGAAAGAGTGAAAAAAGCGTAGAGATACAAGCTCTGCTTTTGGATCCTCAAGCTTGGACGAAAGGTAGTATTTTTTGAGCTGACATTTTCTTCTTGTTATTTTTTTTGTTACCTTTCTACAGTTCTTATATTCTCTTCAAGAACATTTTTTTTGCCTTTAAACCAAAAAAAAAACCTTCTATATCTTGTTAAAATCCCTTTTTTGATACAAGGGTTATCCCTTGCTTCATCTTCATAAAAACAGTTTGTTTAGGCACTCCTCTGAGTAGAAAGCATTTTACTCTCCTAATTAGGTAGCAACTAAGAGAAGGCGACGCAGACAGAAGATGACCCAGTCTCTGTCGAGCGACGACCTGGCTCGCTTGCCCGAGGCAGCATCTATGGACGCCGAGGAGGTTGTTAACGCATTGGTCAAACGCTTTGAACGTCGTCCCCAGAGTCATCCGTACACCAACATTGGAAGTCGACTGCTTGTTGCCTTCAATCCATTCGAGGCCCAAGAGTCAAGCTCCGACGACTCGGCTATGCGCTATGTCGACGACTATCGTGACACTTCATCTGAGCGCCCTGAGCTGTCACCGCATGTCTTTAAGACTGCAGAACAGGCGTACCTTCATATGCGTCAGACTGGACTTAACCAGAGCTTGGTATTCATGTAAGTATTCTGGTGCCTTTTTTTTTGCATGCTTTCGTACTACTGTGGAAAACACTTGATGCTGCTCAAAAAATACACACGCCGCGTGTTGTGGACATGCAAAAGCCTCGCTTTGTTCCATTTTTCACTGTTTTGGTGCTTGTGTCAGACCCGGGCAAACAGAAATCTGTGGCTGGAGCGTCTTCGTAACATTGTCCATTTTGTTGCAAAATTATATTTAGTTCCACCATTTTTTTGAAAAGGGGAGATGATTTGCATGCCAAAATGGCATATGGTAGATTTCCATAGCTAATCGATCAAAACTGAAATTTGCATATCATTTGTAGTGGAGAGTCAGGCAGTGGCAAGACAGAGCAACGGCGGCTCGGGTTCCGTTTTTTCTCACTGTTACGCACGCACTCGAAGAAGGATGTCAAGCTATTTGTGCGGCTGCAGCAGGCCGACATTGTTCTAGAAGCATTCACCAATGCCAGAACCATGTCTCATGGGAACGCCTCTCGTGTTGGCACATACACTGAATTGCAATTTGATGAACGTGGTCGTGCAGTGGGTGTCAAGACATTGGCTTATCTTCTCGAAAAGGCTCGTGTTACAAATACTCCATCTGATGAGCGTAATTTCCATGTGCTATATTATTTGGCTAATGGTGCTTCGCCTGAGAATCGCGTTCACTTTGGGATGCCAAATGATATTGGTGCTTTTGAGTATCTGAGTCATTCAGGTAGCTCTCTACGTGGGTCAAATATTGGTGATATTGAACAGTTTGCTGATCTTTGCACTGCTATGAAACACATTGGCTTGCATAAGCGTTATCAGAGACACATATTTGCTGTGCTTGGCGTTATACTGTGTTTGGGTAATTTGACTTTTGTCTATGAAAGTCAGGATGGCTTTGATTCTGCCGTGGTCAAGAATACTGAGCTACTTCATCAAGTTAGTAAGGTGCTTGGTATCGATCCCATTTCGCTAGAGACAGCGCTGACTAACAAGACGCAGACTGTTGGTAACGAGTCGTGCACGGTTTATCTTGACTCACAAGGTGCAATAGTGAGACGCGATGAGCTTGCTCGTGCGCTCTACTCATTATTGTTTAATTGGTTGGTGGAATTTATTAACGGACGTTTCTGTCGCGAGGATGCCGAAAGAGAGAGCTTCATTGGTATGCTAGACTTTCCAGGCTGGCATACTCAGCGACGCAACAAGTATGAGCACTTGTGCAATAATTATGCTAACGAGCGCATCCAACATTTCATGTTCCATCAGATATTTGAGGTTGGTAATGATGAGTATGAGGCAGAGGGCATCCGAGCTATTATTCCTCAGATCGACTTTCCAGATCGCACAGCATGCTTGGATTTGTTCATCAAGCCCAAGACTGGACTTTTCTGTATCATGGATCGCCAGGCCGGCGAGCTTCTCGGAAAAGGAGCTAAGCGTAGCAAGAAGAAGGACCGTCGCGATTCTGTGGGCTCCTCGCGCGAGTTCACTTCCGATGCTGATGAGCGCATTGCTGCATTCCAACTGCTCAGCTCGTTCAATAAGCATAACGCGGGCAAGACTGGTGACAAGAATGAATTCTACGAGATGATCGATAGCAAGAACGAAATGAACTCGTTCACTGTCACTCACTTCTGGGGTCCTGTCACTTATGACATTGAAGGATTTGTTGACAAGAATTTGGACCAGCTCAGTTCTGACTTTGTGGCTGTGTTCCGAGGTGACGGCACAACGGAAAACCACGGCTCGCGTAACGAGTTTATAGTCGGTCTGTTCACCGACAAGTCCATTGCCACCGAAGTCAATCCGCGTAACGAGAAAGCTGTTGTTAAGGCGCAGGCTTTGGCAGTGCCAGCGCGAGCTCCTTCAATGTACCGTACTAAGGGCAAGCTTCCAGCATCGCGGATTAAGAAGGTCGGCAGTCTGGCCACTCAATTCAATCGCTCCATGTCTGAGTTAATTACGACGCTCGACGAGACACTACCCTGGTTTATAGTGTGCATCAAGTCCAATGACCAAGCCAAACCTGATTGGGCAGATGCGCGCAAGGTACTTAATGCAGTCAAAGGGTTTTCTCTCGACAACGCTGTCAGACGAAAGCGCGTTGAGTTCGCGGCGGCTATGCTACCCACCGACTTTTGCGAGCGCTACGCAACGAGTATTGCAGATGTTGCAGGTAAAGGCAGTGACGGAGACCCGCACTCTCGCTGTTTGGCTCTTAAGGAAGCCATGGGTCTGGGTGATGCTGAGATGGCGCTAGGCCGCTCAAAGATCTTCATGGATTATTCCACTTGGCGTCGTATTGACGATCCTGTGCGCGCACGTGAGCGTGGTGAACGTATCCATGATGACGACGATCAGGGCACTGACGAGAAGACTGCAATTGGTGCAGCACGCAACATTGCTGCAAATGACAGCAACGTCATTAGCTTCGACGTTGGGCACGAGCGTGACAATTACGCTCGTGCTTTGAGAGAACGTGCGTTGGACAACGACACTCGCTCGTTCTACTCAGATGATGAGGCGTACCAGGACATGATGCACAAGGACGGATTCTCTGACATACTCAGCGAAGGCGGCGGCTTTAACTCTGGATTCTCGGATGTCATGAGCAACGCGGACGCTGAACGCAAAGCCAGTCTGGATGAAGAGGATGATACTCGCGATGGCGAGTCCAAATCAAGGATTCGACGGATCTGGCTTATTGTGGTTCGGATGATGACCTGGATGATTCCGTCCAAAATTATTGCGTGCTGTGGCCGTCGCCGTCGTAAGGATGAGCAGATTGCTTGGCGTGAGAAGCTGACGCTCTGTTTGATTATCTTCTGGAGCTGTGCCTTTGTGATCTTCTGGATCTGCGGTCTTGGCCTGATCCTCTGTCCACATCAGAACGTCTACTCGATCCAGGAACTGGGCGGCCACAACAATGCCGACGACGCACTGATCGCTATCCGCGGAGAAGTGTTTGACATAAAGGACTATACCCACATGAACATTAACTTCAAGTACCTCGATGACCACAACTATCTGGGTCGCGACCTCTCTGATATTTTCCCTCTGCAGTTGTCGTTTGTGTGCCCCTTCGACAATATGGACCCGCGCCTGTCCACACAGGACAAGCCAGTACTGTACTCGGATGCTTATTATCACGACCAGCGTTGGTGGCGCCATCCAACTGACAAAGGTTATAACTACTACCAGTACCGTCTTATGCGTATTATGCGCCAGAATTACGCCAAGGGGCATATTGCACTAGATCCGAGCTTGCTACGCGATCAAGCCGCTGGTACCGCCAAGGGTGCGGATAGTGGCCGCAATTTGGCGCGCTGCATTATCAATGGTGAAGTTTTTGATCTAACCGACTATATCTCAGCCAATGGTGCGCCGTTTGTTGTGGTGCCCGACGGACAGAGTAACTCGAGTAGCTTTAACCGGCAGTTCTTTGACTCCAACGTGGTAAATATGTTTGAGGAAAAGCGCGGACAGGATATTACTGAAGACTGGAACAAGTACTTTGGTACAAATGCCAACATGCGCAATCTGCATTATCAGTGCTTACGTGGTGCCTTTTACGTTGGTAAGGCCGACCAGCGCAAGTCTTCCAGATGTTATGCAGCCAATTATCTGCTTTTAGCTGGATCCATTGTGCTGGTTTCGATTATCTTCTTCAAGTTCATTGCTGCATTGCAACTGAGCAGTCGTCGCGAACCGGAGCCTGGCGATCGCTTTATACTGATGAATGTGCCATGCTACACTGAAGGCGAGGAGTCTCTGAAGAACACTATCGACTCCATGGCTAAGACAAAGTACGACGATAAGCGCAAGCTACTTTTTATTGTCTGTGATGGCATGATCATGGGCTCTGGTAATGATCGTCCTACACCGCGCATTGCGCTTGATATCCTGGGCGTAGATCGCGACCAAGACACTGAAGCGCTAAGCTACATTGCATTGGGCGAGGGTTCGAAGCAACATAACATGGCCAAGGTCTATTCGGGACTGTATGAAGTATCTGGCCATGTGGTTCCGTACCTAGTCGTTGTCAAATGTGGCACGCCTCAGGAGCGCACACGTCCTGGTAACCGTGGAAAGCGCGACTCGCAGATTATGCTCATGGGCTTTTTCAACAAGGTCCACTTTGACCTGCCAATGACACCGCTGGAACTCGAGGTCTTCCACCAAATCAAGAACGTCATTGGTGTGAACCCCAGTTTGTACGAGTACGTGCTTATGATTGATGCTGACACTGTGGTAATGCCTGACTCGCTCAATCGCATGGTACGGTCGATGCTACACGATGTCAAAATCATGGGTCTGTGCGGCGAGACTCGTTTGGCTAATGCAAAGAGTTCGTGGATTACAATGATGCAAGTGTACGAGTACTTTATCTCGCATCATCTTACCAAGGCATTTGAGTCGCTGTTTGGATCTGTCACTTGTTTGCCAGGTTGCTTCTGCATGTATCGCATTCGTTCTGTTGACGGTCGGCCCTTACTGGTATCAAAGGAGGTCATTGCCGACTACTCTGAGAACCACGTAGATACACTGCATATGAAGAATCTATTGCATCTGGGCGAGGATCGCTACCTGACAACGCTAATGTTGAAGCACTTCCCGTACTTTAAGAACAAGTTCAATCCCGAGGCACAGTGCGTGACCAATGCACCGGATTCATGGAAGGTGTTGATGTCGCAGCGTCGTCGCTGGATTAACTCGACTGTGCATAATCTCTTTGAGCTGGTATTCTTACCGCAGATGTGCGGTTTTTGTTGCTTCTCGATGCGTTTTGTCGTGTTCATCGATTTGATCTCGACTGTCATCATGCCTGCAACTATGGTCTATTTGGCGTATTTGGTCTACCAGCTGAACAACCCAGACTCGACCACCTCGTACATCTCGTTGTATTTGCTCGCTGCCATCTATGGAATGCAAGCACTGATCTTTATTCTCAAGCGCCAGTGGCAGCACATCGGATGGATGATCGTCTATATACTGGCCATTCCGTACTTTACGTTCGTGCTTCCAATCTACTCGTTCTGGCACTTTGACGACTTCTCATGGGGTAACACTCGTGTTGTCGTTGGAGAATCTGGTCGCAAGCACGTGTATACCGTAGATAACGAAAAGTTCGACGCTTCCACAATTCCTATGCGTAAATGGTCGGACTACGAGCAGGAGCTGATGTGGGATGCGGGTACGCCATCACAGTATGGCTCAGACATTGGTTCACGTCATGCTGCCGCACTTGGTGCTGCACGGCCAGGTTCAGCGATAGGAAATTATCCCAAGTCTATGAGCAATGTGTTCCCAGGTGGCGGATACGCTAGTTCCAACACTGCCTCGGTTTATATGGAAGGTGGCTTTGGTTATAACTCCAATTCAGCCGCAAACATGGCCATTCGCAACGGCATGCCGATGGTCGGAAACACTGCGCAGATGTCTGCGCCAGGTGTAATGCCTGGGATGGTCTCTGGTCGTGCTACACCTGTTGCTGGCTCCCCATTACCGCAGCATGCGTATAGTGGCGAATCCTACGACGTTATGAGCTATGCCGCTGGCACTTCGCCGCAGCAGCAAGAAAACGTTGGCGCATTTGCAACAACACCTGGCATGATGCCACCTGCTTACGACCCGCGCACCAGTCAGATGATGGCTCATGGCGCACAGCAAATGCCAATGGTTGGCGGCTTCATGCCTCCACAGTCTATGCTTACCCCACAGCACGCTGTGTCGCCGGCCATGAGCACTTTGCCAGATTACTTCCCTCAGACCGTTCCAGGTGCTGGTATGCCGATGGCAGCAACGCCTGACGCTTTCCAGACTGGAAGAGGCGTGTCTGACGAGGCTATCTCTAACCACGTTGCTGCCATCATTTCTACGGCTGATCTGATGACTACTTCAAAGAAACAAGTGCGTGAGCAGCTTGCCCGTGATTTGGGTCTGCCACAAGAGGAGGCTCGTGCTCGTCAGGCCTTTATTAATTCGTGCATTAGCACTGAACTAGCTAGGCGCACTGGCAACGGTGCATAACCATTAATTTCAATTTTCGTTTATCTTTATCTTTATCTTTAAATTAGGCCATACCAATCAAATGCCCAACATACTAGTACATCGGCAGAACAACATCTATCCACATATTCACTTGTGCAATTTTTTTTATCTATCACAAAGTATAGTTAAAGAAAGAAAACTTTTAATTCTTTGTTGTACAACACAATTTGTGCGTGGTTGTCGTGTACAGCTTGTATTGGTAGACAAGAGAAATCGCAAGAAGCAGGATAGCTAGGTATTAATAGTTCTGATGTATAAACAAATAACGGAAAGCATCAATAGAGTAGATGATTCCAATAATGTGTTGCAAAGGGGCGATGATCGGATATCAGATCTTGCTCTTGCACATGTTCGGATAGTCAGTCGAGCATCTTGCCCTGTTATTTTTGATAATGCACTATGTAGCACTTTCATAAAAGTAGCAAACAGTGCGAGAATTTTGGTTAATTGGCTTACTGATTTTTTAAGATATAAAATAACCATTCAAACAGAAACTCCAACACTACTCGAGAGCTCTGTAACAAATGTGTTTCAGTTATTTTGAGATGGAAGTAGACAGATATTTGCGTAATGTGATTAACTAGACAATATGGTGAAGCCTCAAATATAATATATTTGTTTGTTAGAAAAATGGTATCCTAAATTTACAGGCCTTTATGTTGCTTAAAACGGTAGCTAGCAAGGAATTCTGAGAATATAATCGTTAAGTGGTATTGAACCAGCGTCATGATTGAGGGCATCCAGCACATGCTCTGGTACGTAGCTCTTCTTGATGTGCAAATGATAAACATATTCCTCAAACCATTCATCGGTTATTGTAGAGTAACCCTTGTTATCTTGCGTACTGGCTCTCGAGTTTTCGGCCTTCCAGCGGATAACTTTTCCATCTTCGATATGCGCGCCTACCAAAGTCATGACATGATTTGCTGCACTTATCTTATATTGTAGACGCTCGCCTTTGCTCATGTGGCTCTCTATGTCAAATGCTGCTCTATAATCAGTAACATCCAGAGCTCTTATACCTGTGGTTTTTGAGTAAAATGCATGTTCGTCCAATCCAATTGCCGCTGCGCATCCATCCTCAATCGACCTGATCGCACACTGTTTTATAATACTCATAGGAACGTTGATATAGACAACAGGCGGTGCCCCAACCACATTTCCTACAAAATCGGGCTGATAGCTTTTCATATACTCCCTTCGTGGATCATTTAGCAATGCTACTATCTGTGTGCAATCAAAGCTTACATGTTTCTTATAGAACTCAAGCGGTGTAATGTCCTTGAACTCGTGAAGCCTTCCGTCCTTGTCATTGAAAATCCATGTTAGCCTTTCTGGAGGACTTTTGACCGAGATGGACATGATTCTGTGTATCTCCTTTAGAAGCTCATTCTTTCGCTTGCGCAGATCATCCACAGTTGCTCCCATTGCATGTGCATTGCGGAGAATCTTGGCATGCTCCCTTAGTCTTGATCCCAGTAGATCTGCCAACTCTAATGAATGCGACGTGTGAAACGTCTCTGGATATATATGCTTGGGCACCACGCCATACTTCTCAATCAGTGCTACAAACATATGACAAAACCCACCCTCTAGGATTGGAGCACTCAAAAGATCTTGAACAACTGGGCTCTCAATATCCTGATTTAGTGTTGCCAGAATATTCTCCAAAAACCAGTTAGCCTTCTCTAGCTTGTCGTAGTAATACAAATACGGTTGCGAAAGCTCCAGATCATCCAGGTTGTAGTTTTTCATCATTCCCCGCCGAAGCATGTTAAGTGGCGCAAAAATCCAGCATCTACCACTGTCCTTTTGATCGGTAATTGATCCGTCAAATGGAAGTTCATGAGAGAAAACTGGCGGATGCTGCTTCTGAACCTACAATACTCCCATTCAAGTCCTTGAGAATATTTAGTATAAGCATGTTAGTTGTAGTTGCTATCAAGCACACTAATATATGGCCATTAGCTAATATACTTACATTGTCATTATAAAGCGCATCCACGTATGGTCGGTCTGGAACAGCGATTCTCGCCAAATTGCCAGCCTTGTCGGCATTAAACTCATCATCCAAAGTGCGAAGCTGCGTCAATGTCAACTCTCCGCTATCATTCAGCGGGCCCTTTGCAGTAGGCTTGGTCATTTTTTGTCAGATACAGAGAATAAGAAGTTGCACTTGTTTAGATAGGTTATAGAGGCAAATTGAAAAGTAAACTCCACAAGAAGTAAAAATGTTAAGAAAAAGAAAGTGGCAAGGAATGGGATGAACGCAAACAACAGCCCTTTTATATGGCAGAATAGTGGAGCTTTTTGCAGAAAATCGTGCATCAATGTGCATGGATACAATTTGAAGATATGCATTTGTGGTGGCTGTGGCCACTCCCGATTAACATGTTGGCCTTCGATATTTTGATTTGCGCATCGCGGATTGCGCCATTACAAGGACCGGCGCTTCAAAATATCGTCATGTCGGGTGACGGTCTTTCTACCTCCATACCAAGAATTCAACGATCACAACAAGTTCCTTTCTAACGATCATACAAGTTCCTTTCTAACGATCATACAAGTTCCTTTCTAACGATCATACAAGTTCCTTTCTAACGATCATACAAGTTTCTAACGACCACATCAAGGATTTAACGACCACTTTCAAGAATATTTTCAAGACTACGAGGCGAGCACTAGCGACGACGCCCAAGAACGTATAAATAACATCTTAAACATTTCAATTTCTTTCTTGTGTGAACGCATCGGATTTTTTTCTCTAATTTTAGTATACAAGAGGACACGTTTGTCAAGAGGTGTACTGCAATTCTAGTTTTTATCCTTCCAACCTGCCATCGGGGTTTCGTCTCATTAATTTCCTAGTATACAAGAGGACACGTTTGTCAAGAGGTATACTACGGTATTTTCGTTCTTTAAATCCTTTCAACCACCATTGCCTTTTCTTTTATTTTCTATTTTCTCCTATAAGATCGCTAAACATATAAAGCCCTTCTATAAAAATTATAAAATCCTATAGAACATACAAAAAAAAAACCATTTCTATATTTGACTCTTTCTCCCACCTTTTCTATCCTTTTATTACATGCTACCAGAGAACAGTAGCGACTTTTCAGCAGCTTTACAGAAACTTGTCGCAATCCAGCGCGACGAAGCTAACTCTACACTATGCCAAAGAAGTGCTCCGCGCACACCTCTAGACCTCGGAATTGTTGACTTTTTCGAGTCAACTGGCGACCTACCACCAACCACACATTAATGCTGCTTTTGTTGCTCCCCAGGATGCAGCTCAAACTGAGCCGACCAGCGTGGAAACCCTAGCACAGATGGACGGGCCACCAAATGCCGAGGAGAGCCAGAGTCATCCCGAACACATGACACATGCTCGGACTTCTACTCGCCGCCCGGGTAAGAGACCCCGGCGGGCTACCTCCCATCGGAGACTGGCCCAGGCTGTCGCCAGGGAACTAATTAGCCTATATAACGACAGCAGCCACTACAAGAAAAATGGATAGCCTTGTCTTTCTAACTTCCATCGCTTAATATGATAGTGTCGTTTATTCTAAACCCCACAACACTTTCTGCAAAAATGTTTCACCGTTGGCATACGATTATTTTCGTGGCATTTTGTATGGTGGGTTTGTGTTATTCGGACAGTGTTTTTGCGACGTGGAAGGGGGTGCGTCGTATACACTTAGGCGGGGAAGTAGTTGGCATTGACGATGGAAAATTAGAGAAATAGCAGAAATTCATAACGTTCTGCTGGATGCCCAATGGTGTGTAGATTGGCGCATTGACAATGACAAGATAATATCCCTTCATGTTCCTCGCATCCAACTCATTCACTACATTGGAGATGTATGCCAGAAAGCAATCTGTCCGTATGCCCACTCTCTTACCAATCCTGACTTTCATTTCATTGACTCATCTCTTTTTGGCGGCAGAAACAACCTATGGCCTTCTCGGCGAAATATCAACTACATCTGCGCTGGCTATTGAGCCTAGGGTGGTTATTGAGGTCCCCCTTGCGGTGGACACAACGCCCCTTGCTGGCCTTCCCTCCAATGATCGTCCATATTTTCGGTGGATGTGCATGTTGAAACCAGCCTCATCTATGAAAACGCAGTTTGTGGCAAAGTCGAGATCTTTCATCTACTCCCGCTAATCGATTGTACAGTCCTTGTTCTATTCTTTTTAGCTTCTTCGGCGGTGCTTTTCTTGTTTATTCTCTGTGAATGTATTCTGACATGTCAACATCTGGTAATGCGTACATGGTTTATATACACACGGATGTATGTTGTTTTTGTTTTGTTAATATTTTTTTTTATAGAAATCACATAGGGACTACAACATCTATCCTCTTTTATTTATTGAGGAACATGCAGTGAGTATTCTCAATACGTAATATTCAGTTTGTGGTTGTTGGATGGTTTCTCCGAAGGAAAAATATATTTCCAAACGCAAACTTTCTCTTTTTGCAAAAAACAACAGCATTATCTACGCTTGCCACCACCCTTCTTGGTATGGCGACCGGTCTTAGCAACTCTCTGCTCTTTGAGGATACGGCCCTTGCGGATCTGGTCGCGGGACTTGAGCTCGGTCCTTGCAGGCTTTCTGTCCTGTTTGCCGAATTTTCTTGCCGTGTCACTCTTTCCGCCGTAGCCACCCTTTCCACCGTTACCGCTCTTTCCGCCGTAGCCACCCTTTCCGCCGTTACCGCTCTTTCCGCCGTTGCCGAATTTTCTTGCCATGTCGCCTTTTCCACCACTGCCACCTTTTCCATTCTTGCCATCCTTGGCTGTACGCTGGCGCTTGTCTTTTCCAGCGGCAGGCTTAGCAGGCTCAGTATCACTAAACTCGACTGTGCCCTTGTACTTGTCGTTGCCAGCACCAGCATCATCCTCACTTTGCTTCTTGCGTTTCCTCATTTTACGCTCGTAATCCATAGCCAATGGATCCAGCGGTTTAGCCTCAGTGACCTTTGTATGTTGGAAGCGACCACTAGTATATTTGCCAGCATTGGCCTTGCTTGCCGCATTGCCTAATTCCTGCTCACCGACACGTGGAACATTGATCCGATTCTTGTCCTGCCAGTCCTTGAATGTACCAGATTTAAACGTTGCTGGAAGCATAGTGCCGTTTTCGGTTCTAATCAGCTTCTTGTTGTCCGAGCCAACGCCACTTCCCCGTACAAATTTCTTCTTCTTCGAGTCCCAACGCATGACATTCTTCGACTGCTTTGCGTGCTGCAACGCAAGAAGCTGCTCGTTCTCATCTCCATTGAATGCGACAATCGCACCTTGCGCCTTCTCGGCAAAGGATCCTACTCCAGCAGTCATCGCATATCCCTTTTCAGTATGCTGATCTTCCTTTGTGTACGGAATGTAGAAATCGTCGTCTCGGTAATTGCCGCTGTTTGTCGGATTCAGTAACCCATCGAGGGACTTGTCGCCAGTGCCAGTAGACTTTTCCTCTCCAACAGCATTGCTAAGCTCGCCATAGCGTGCCATAGGATCACTCATCTCATTGCGCTTCTTCTTTGTCTGCCCGATGTACAGACCTGAGGCCATCCGATAAGTCTGCATAACCAGGCTAGCAGTAGTTGTGTGCTTCACCCCGCGCTTGCCTATCTCAAAGACTGTCTCATTCGGCCGGAACCCTGAAAGATTGCGCAGCATATCCATACGCTGACTTTCAGATGCATCTATGCGACTGGATAGCAGTATATGTGATTCGGCAAACGACTCAGCCAATCGTATATCCTTAGAGCGCTTGTAGCTTTCACGTGCAGCAGTCTGCTTGCTCTTCGTGTAAAGCTTGCTACCATTAGCCGCAGACCGTTTCATACTCTCGAGCGCCACGTTACCAGCAATAGCATGATCCACCCACTCCTTGTCTATTGCTGTCAATTCCAATGGAAATTGTCCCAACACAATACTCTTATTGTAGCTGGGTGTCCTGTTATTTGACGTAAACACTGAATTTCCCAGTTGCAGCGGCCGACCGAGGAAAAGCTGCAGATCCAAGACATACGGAAGCTCCTCGGACGTCACCAACGAGTAAGCCCAGCCGCGACGACCAGCACGCGCTGTGCGACCGACTCGATGCACAAAAACCTTGCTCGTGTCAACAAAATCGTAATTAATCACATTCGCAAGAATAGGAATGTCAATTCCACGCGCTGCAACGTCAGTAACTACAAGAACCTGCGACTTTCCTGTGGTAAATCTAGAAATCTGAATTCTGCGCGCTGACTGGTCAAGTGATCCGTAGATATGCGATAGCGAGAACCCGGCCTCTGTCAGAAGAGCATTCAGGTATTCGACATGGTGTTTCGTCGACACAAACACAATCGTCTGACTTTTGGTGTCAACAACGGCCCCCGTAGTATCACTGTCTTCGCCCTCATCATCATCACTATCGTGCTGGGCGCTGTTCTTCCCTTTGTATTTCCTGCGTTCCTTCTTGTCACTTTTAGATGATTCCTCGCCCGATTTGCGCCAGTCCTTACTTTTAATTGATTTATCCATGTTCACCGGAACACCAATCACATCGCGAAGCAGATAGATAAGTGCACTCTCCTTTTGATTTTGTTTGACGCTGAAGAATGCCATCTCTAGATCTTGGCTGATCTTCGACTCCACATCAAGACGTATAAGCTCGGGATCCTGCAGCCCAGCCTTGGCGAAATCTACCAGTGTGCTGGGAAGCGTGGCTGAGAATAGCAAAGTCTGTCGGCCGGCAGAAAGCCGACCTAGCAACTCGTGTAGCTGGACTGCAAAGCCAAGCTCAAACAGGCGATCGGCCTCATCGAACACAACATACTCAATCGTGGTCAGGTCCAGGTTCATCTCAACCACCAAATGTAGCAAGCGACCAGGTGTAGCGATTATAATATCTGGATTAGACGCAATGATCCCAAACTGATCATCCAGACTATCACCACCAACAATAGGTACTGCGCGCATGTCCGTGTACTTTATCAACTCCTTGGCCACTCGATGTGTCTGAAGCGCAAGCTCTCGACTGGGAGATAAAATAAGCGCCCGCGCACCCACCTTGACCGAGTGAGCCTTTAGTTTGTGCACCATTGGAATCAGAAAGGCTGCTGTTTTTCCGGATCCCGTCCGGGCCATTCCAACCACATCACGACCTTGCATAATCACGGGTATGGTCTTACGTTGAATCGGAGTCGGTACCTTGAATCCTTTGTTAATAACTGCGCGAAAGAGCTGCGGGTGGAGTCCCATTGATTGGAATCCTCCAGACTTCTTCTTCTTGCGATTCTGCGCTTGAACCGATCGTTGGATTGCCTCGGCATCGCTGTCCGACGACGAAGCATCGCCGGCAGTTACAGAACTCTGTGCTTTTTTAGTGCGCTTGTTGATCGCTACTTTGTCACCAGCCTGTGGAATAAGTGCTGCAGTCAGGTCAAATTCAGTATCGCTGTCAGTGCCACCAGCAGCGCTGGCGGCTGCTCCCTTGATGTGAGTAGGCATTGCCAGCGTTCTTGTTTCAATAAAAGTGGAAAAAAATAATCAAGTAAGAGTATTGTCTGACAATTGCAAGTAAAGTGAGGTTGTAGCTGAGCACCAAGATGTGGTACTTGACCACAAAAAAAAAAAATTCAAGCAGTTGATCAACTGCGTATTTTGCTGATCTAATTGCAGCTAGTTCCAACGCGTAGCACGCTGGCGTACTCGAAATCGGGTGGCAGAGGTTTCCTGTCTGCGCAGCAACAACATCTCTGCTGTCTCCTCTAAACAACTGCTTTACTTGCGTGTTACTTGTTTATATTCCTTCTTCGCTGAAATTTTTGCTGTTGTTTCTGCACGAATTGTCTGCTCTGGACTTACAAAAATGACAGATGCCATGGATGTTGACATTTCTCCCCAGAAGCAAACACACCAGGGGAATGGCAAGGGCAAGGAGCCAGAGACCGGGTTAGACCATAGGAATGAGAACTTGCCTTGGGTCGAAAAATACCGTCCAACATCACTGGACGAGCTTGTGTCGCAGAGGGACATTGTCGATACGCTGCAGCGCTTTATAGACGACGGCAAGCTACCGCATCTACTGTTCTATGGGCCGCCTGGGACCGGTAAGACAACAACCGTCCTGGCTATTGCGCGTAAGCTCTACAAGAAAAACTTGAGCAGCATGGTACTCGAGCTCAATGCATCAGACGATCGTGGTATTGATGTTATTCGCAACCAGATTAAAACGTTTGCGAGCACACGAACTGTGTTCAGCTCTGGACTCAAGCTAGTTATTCTGGATGAGGCCGATGCGATGACTACCCCAGCGCAATCAGCACTGCGGCGCGTCATTGAAAAGTACACAAAGAATGTGCGCTTTTGTATTATTTGCAACTACGTGAGCAAAATTATCCCAGCTGTGCAGTCGCGCTGTACGCGGTTCCGTTTTGCACCACTCAAGTTGTCTGATATTAATAGTAGGTTGGACATGATTGTCGAGCGTGAAGGAGTCAACATCACAGAGGATGGAAAGAACGCCTTGATACGGCTTTCTGGCGGTGATATGCGTCGAGTTCTAAACGTGTTGCAAGCGTGTCATGCTGGCTACCAGCACATCGAAAGTGATGATGTTTATGCGTGCACTGGGCAACCCAGTCCTGATGATATTAAGCGCGTGGTTGACTGGATGCTAAACGATGAATTCCATGTTGCGCTATCCAACATCAATGCCTTGAAGCGCGACAAAGGCTTGGCGCTGCAAGACATTATCAATGAACTTACCCCGTTCGTGAACAGCATCGATTTCCCACCACCCACACGCATTCATCTGCTCGAGCAGCTTGCGGAGATTGAGTGTCGCATGTCTGTCGGATCAACGGAAAAGATTCAGCTTTCAGCGTTGGTTGGTGCTTTCAAGATTGGAGTCGAGATGGCTGGTTAGAGAAGGTTTGCATGTGTGTAGATGTAGTTGTTGGTTGTTTTCTAACTGTTGCCAGCGAATACAGTCATCTGATTAAGCATAATAAAGCATTCTTCAACCAACTGTGCATGGATGTTGCTAGATAGAATGAATGAGCGCGTAAAACTTCACGAGCTTTAGCGACGTTTTTCAAGCAGTTGATATGTTTATATGGAAAGCGACATCGTCCAAGGAAGATCATCTGGTATACAGCTTGATGTAAAGATATTGAGTATAATCTTTTAGATTATTTGTTGAAAACTTGTGTGGGCTAAGATGTAAAATGAAAAAAACAGTCATTTATCCTCGTCAAAATTCTAGAATGTCTATAATTGTTTGTTCTTTGTAGGCATCGACAGATTATACTCGGCTAAAGCAACATCTCGAATGTGGCGAGAGTCACGAATAAGCAGCCATTGGCAGAGTCGTGTTGCTAGTATAAAATTTAGTAGACCGCTTGGACGCAAAATCCGCTCAACAAATAGGTACCATATGACACCAAACCCAATGCCTACAACTGCGCCAACTAGAACCTGCCATGCGGTGTGGTAGCCCAGATAAACACGTGAAAATGCCACAGATATGCCCAAGATGAATGCACCTAGCTGTGTAATACACTTATGTATAACATTAGTTGTTATGTGGCGCTCGAGATACACAACCATGTATAGTACAAAGTAGCCCATGAACTGCGAATGGCTAGATGGCATTCCATAGCCATCGCCAAGGCGGGCATTGGGGCGGTCATCACGGATGGCAAGCTTAAGAGCTAGGTTGAATGCTTCGTTAAGCAATTGTCCAAGTAGCAAAAGAATCCCGGCTACCTCGCGTCGTCCCAAGACAATACTTGTCTCAGCCACAATAAGAAATATTGGAAACAGGCTGGCTAATGCCAAAGCCATCCCTATGCTGTCTTCTTCTCGATATTGAAAGTACGTTAACCCAAAGGGCTTGAGTTTTAGTTGCTGGTCAATCGACGTGTCATACCGAACACTGGCCATTGTCTAGCAATGAGATAGAGGCTAAGGTCAATAGGAAATATTAGGCAGCTGGGTTGGTATCTAGATGGTAAATATTTCGCGTCAACTAACAGACCAGATCATTCTACTCTTTAACTATCTTTCAGCATTTCCTGCATTACATTGGCAGGAACAGCCGGCCCAAACAAAGTATGGTCCCTTCGATTGCCCAATGATGCTGCAATGTTTAACTAATTTGATTCAAGTACAAAGTCACAGTGCTCCCCTCGGTATTCCTTTTCTTTTTATTCAAGCATATACACGCAAAAAGAGCGGAGCACAGCTGCAAGGTATAGAGAATGAGAGGTAATAACTGGGTAATGCTTCAATACGAAAATAGGAATCGAAACTTTGCTTCATGAAGCAGTTTACTTGTTAAGAACAATACCGTCAAACTACAAAAGCAATGCAAATCAAGATACAAAGACAAATTAGCACACGATGACCACTACGGAGTATCAGCAGCATAAAACTGACCATGTCATAAAAAGCAATCAAAAAAATCCTTACCTTCTTCTTGTACCACTCGATGGTCTCCTCCTTGTTGATGCGGTGGGGTGCACCAATACGGCTCTTGCAGTGCTTGCGGCGGGAGATGCGGAAGCCAGGACGGCCCATGACAAGGTAGAAATCCAGACCAAAGATACCAATGCTAGGATCGTATTTGATGCCAAGATCAATATGCTCGTCAACACCAAAGCCAAAGTTACCAGTGGCAGAGAAGTTACGGGTACGAAGCTCGTATTCCTTGACCTTCAGACCACGCTCGAGAATCTCCTCGGCCTTTGGTCCACGCACGGTGACGTGAGTGGCGATTTTTTCGTTACGACGGATACCAAAGGTACGCACGGTATAGCGGGCCTTTGAGTCGATGGGGCTCTGGCCACTAAGCTCCTCAAGCACCTTACGGGCACGAGTCAGACGATCGCCAGACTCACCAACCGAGATGTTCAGAACGAGCTTCTCGATCTTCAGCTCGCGCATGATGTCCGAGGGCTTTGCAGTGTTAGGTGCTGACTACTGGAATACTTATCCCCAATATCAGCCATTTATAATGCATTGTGTTTGACAATGTGGTTTTTGTTGCGTCGCCGTAAATGTGAAGAACAAAGTGCCCAGTTGGTTCGTAATTCATCCATGAAAAAACGCGGAAATATATGGGTATGTTCCTTCAAGTGCATTCCAAGTTGTTGTTCGGTTCAGTGTAAACGCACGTAGACATACAGCAATATGTGACAGATGCAATGCAAAAGAGGTAAATTGTAGTGGGGGTTTTGTTGTTAGTATAATGTTTGTAGCTTAGCGCAACAAAAGTGCAAAACCTGCACGAGTCATTGTTCTATATAGCTGAGGCAAGCGGTAATGAGAGCAGGATAGCGGCAAACAGTAAATGAAAGGAAATTTGGCGTATGTTCAGGTTGCGAAATGCTGACAGGTTTAGAGCTTGCCAAAAAGCGTTCTAAAAGCTAAGCAGCTAGTCGAATCCATTGTGTATAAAGCAGAGAGTGGAAACGAGTGTGCGTATAGCCGTATCCATTAAAATCGCATCCATCGCTTCCACTCCCTCAATCATTTTTGTCAGTGCGCACTCGCTCCGTTTCCTCTCCATTTTTCTGCCGTATCCGTTGCTCAGCTCGCCATCCTTCCGTATGCTGCAGAATAAAAACTAAAGACACTCACCATCTTGGCGTGGTGGATACGAAATAATGTGTTGCCAAAAGAACAAAGAGATAGAAAGAAGGAGCTCTGCGCTGCTCACATCTTCCCACTGAACTTTCACCTTGTTCACAGGCGGATGTCGTTTGTATGGACTCTGCGTTTCAGCTCTTGCCCCTCACTACTTGCAACAAATGCCCAGAGTAGATTTGATCATATAGCTGATCTCCCATCACGTGAATATCTCGCTGTTGTCATTGTCCTTGCTTACTTTGCGATCGATCCGTGTTCATCTTTACTAGCCATTCCCTTCTTGAAAGGCATTTGCAGCGAATGGCAGGCATCGACGCACTTGAGTTTCGGAATCTGCGCTCGGTTGACGAGGTGCAAGCGGCGCGTGTATTTGAAGAGGGCGGGTACACGACGGACGAGGGTGCCAGTCTAGCGAGCATGCGCTACCGGTTTGACCATGCGGGGCACCTATTTCTTGGAGCCTTCGACCAAAAGGGTGCTTTGGTGGGGTATGTAATGTCAACGCAGGCCAATGCGCCGCTGGTAACACATAAATCGATGGAGGAGCACGACCCGCGTGGTTCAACAGTATGCATCCATTCTGTGTGCGTCAATCCGCGCTGGCAGCGCAAGGGTGTGGCTTCTAGACTGCTCGAGGAATACACTAGCGCGATCCGCCGCTACAACAATAGTATCGATCCTTCAGCGTGCAAGATCAATAGACTGGCATTGCTTTCGCGCGAAAACCTAGTTCCGCTGTACGAGCGTGCGGGGTACAAGACTCTAGGGAAATCTAGTGTAGTTCACGGTAAGTCTCCAAAGAAAGATGTATTTAAATTGATATGTGTTTATCATTATTATTCAACGTGCAAAACAGACATACTAATGGTGCTTCCGGCGATTGTTATTTCTGATGTATCGGTAGGCACCGAAAGTTGGTACGACTGCATCTTGGATTTGTAAAACCTGTTGTGTATCGATTTGCAATCATTCTGTTTTGAACGTTAATATGACCAGGCTTTGTCTGTTGCAACGCAGAGGAATGGTGGAGGAGAATTAGGTAGTATTGTGGCAGTCACGGATCCAAGTGAGAGCCTGTGCAGAGCTAGGCGCACCAACAGCTAAGGCGCGTGCAATGATATCAGCCGAGTCGTGCTTAGAAGAGACCGCCCATGGAACAGTTGTGATCCAGACAAACATACAATCAATGGTATTCCGGTAGCAGGCTGGTAGATTCCCATCCTCGCGGCTGAATAGGGCCTCGACAAAACGGGCCTTAGCGAGGGCAGTAGCATTGGACACATCTACATTGTCAAAAGGCCCAGCGACAACATCACCAAGCGGCTCTACAGCATGCAGGACCTTGAGAGCGAGATGCACAAACTGCGGAGATCGAAGCTGGGGAGCAGCATGTGCCGAGGGACCCGTAGTCAATTGGATATCAACCAGCAGCTGTGCAAGGCCAAGGCAGGTACGCACCAGTGCCAGCGCGGCACAGGCAATCTCCGAGTTTATTGCGCCGGTCTTTGAAAGCCTGCCGATTGCATCAGCCAGGCTTTCAAGAGTGAGCTCGGCCACAGCAGCAGCAGCACACTGACCAGAAGCGCTCGGCTGGTCAACACCCTTGGCAGCCCAGAAGCGATTGCAAATGCGCGTACCGCTCGCCAGATCCGCCAACGGGTAATTGGCAGCCATGCGGATGAGCAAACGTCCTAATGCAGTTAGATTGGACGTGGCAGTGCGCAGCTGTGTTAAGCCATGGGTAGCAGCTCCAGCTTCTGGGTGTTCAACAGCAGCGCGTGCAGAAGCAGCCAGCATTGCGTTGGTCTCTAGTAGCGCCTGCGCACGGATCCAAGCAAGCAGTGAAAAACGGTTCTTCGACACATACTGTGCTAGCGCGCGGCCGTTATCCGCGCTGCTCAATTGGAAAAGCATGGCAAATGCAGCACTGCTCGTCTGCACACCACCTAAGGAGCTGGTAGCCAGGGCTAAAACAGAGTTGACTAGGTCGCAGCGACGGAAAACCGCCGCGTTCAGCTCAAATGTGCGCGTGGCCTGTACTGCCACTTCGAGCACAAAATCACGACATGCAGTGATTGTGCTTGAACGCAGCGTAGTGCAAAGTAACGGGATATCACCCAAACGCAACCATGGTCGCCGCAGCAGCAGACGGTTGAGACCGGCGAACATCGGATGTGCCGGGCGCAGCATCACCGGCAATGCAGCAGCTACAAACAATGCGGTTGCTGGCGGAATCCGTGGAGCCATAGTGGGTGTACGATCTGTGACGGCATTGCGCAGCGCATCCAACAAAAGCAGGCACTGTCGCCGCCCACCAAGCGCATTGGCTGCTATTAACTGCGGATGAAGCGCATCAAGCGTGTAGTACGCGAGACGGCGCGCCGAATCGCTCGCGGATGCAAGCGCTGTCACCACTACGCCCACCGCGTTATTTTCAATCAGCTGTCGGAGCAGTCCGGCGTCACCGCCAGTGGCAGAGACAACTGCCCACAACCATGGAAGAATAAAGCGCGGGTCGTAAACCAACGCACTCTCTGGCTCTTGTCTGTCGTCGTCTACAACCTTGCTGTCGCTTTGCAGTGCATCAGAGTCGCTGATGGTAAATCGAATGTCAGGGTCTTCAAAGGGGAAGTCAGCAAGTGTGCGCTGCAGACGTGTACTGTCAACAGCCTCCAACGCCGCAGCGAGCGTGTCAGTGCCGACAACTCCGACGTTGTTTTCGTCGCGTGCAATGAAGTAACGTGTGCGGCTGAGGCGCGCGCGCGTGTAGGCTGCACTGGCAATAGGGCCAAATGCCAAGGCCACGCGCATAATACTCTGACGTGTGGCAGCTTCATAACCCTGAAGCACACCCAGTAACAAGCGGTCCTCAGTGGTGCAACTGCCAGTGTATGCGCCGGCCAAACTCTCTAGTTCGTCTAATGTAAAGTAGTCGTCCAGCGACACCGACCACGGTGAGAGCTGCGGTCGTGACAAATGCCACAGCGCTGCAATTAGCCGCACCAAAGGCACACGAAGTAGCTGTGCGTGCACACGCGTTGCAAAGTAGCGGCAGTCGAGCAACCGTCGTAGCATGGCAAACCATGAAAGATCTGCGTCGAGATACGCGACCGCCTGCGCTGCAGCGCCCAGCAGTTCGAATATGATGGGTGGATAGCACTCGCAAGTGCTCTGTATCTCGGATTCGCTGAGCTGCGCGCCCTCTGCAAACGGCAAACACACGGATGAAATCATACTGTCGAGACAAGTAAACATGCTCTGTGCCCGACCTTTAGCGTCTGCAGCTGCTGTGCCACTCGCCATGGCGCGCTTACATAGCCCTAGAGCGCTGGCTAGCACTGTAGCGAGCTCCCAGTGCTGCGGGGTACCTGCACTGGTCTCGACTGCCGCGGGTACCGCGTCGTGAGCAAGCTCGACCGCCTGCCCCAGGGCCCATGCAACAAGCTTGGACAAACCCTGGTGCTCAGTTGTACGCACTGCTGCAGATTGCACGAGCCGTGCACGCAGCATCGCTGACATGCCAGCACCAACGGTTCGCTCGCAAAACTTTAGAACTGCTGCATCATCCTCAGACTCCTGTACAAATACAACCGCAATAAATAAAATGTTCGGGTCATCTACATTGCCAAGCTTGCGTTTTACAGATTTGCCACCAAACAGACACCCACTCAGCTCAAGACAGCGTAGACGTAAGATTCGCGAGCTGTAGTCATCGTCCCAACACACACGGCCATTTTTGTCTGCAGTGCACGCCTTCGCCATACCAGCAAGAAGCCAAGCCAGAAACTTTGTCTGTGCAGGCGAGCACTTGCCTTCCAAAGGCTTTGCTGCCCACTCGCACGCTCGTGCCCGCAACTGGGCATCCGAGGCAAGCACGCCTGCGATCAGTCTGCGTCTGGCCGCATCTGCCTTCATCGAATCTAGTGCACGTATTTGCTGCCACATGCATTCAAGGGCACCAGCAATGTTTATATCTGCTCCGGCGAAGGCAGCATCAATCTGTGGTAGCTGTGCTCGCACTTGCACGACCTTGTGCGCGACAGTGATTAAAGAAGAATCGTCGGTAGTAGATGCCAGCATTTCGGACCATGGGATCAGCTGCGCTGCCTCCTCTAACGCACGCTCGGCCGTCGTGCTTACAGAGGATCCATCCGTCCACATCGCAATAATCTGCGACACAAGTGTAAGACCTGCTGCGCGCAAATGTGCATTTTGAGCAAGGACGGCACTGCCTGCACAGCGCAGCAAAACAAAAACTGTCCCAGCTGCAGCGCAGAACGATTCTGCTGGTACTTTGCTGCCCGCCAGCGCCGCCGTAAGTCTTAGTGTCAGTTTTGCATCAACAGTAGCAGACAGCGCTGGAGCCACAGCGCGCACTAATGCAAGATGATAAGCAGACATAATACTGCCAACGTCTGCCACACCCTCCACAGTTTCATTGACAATGCGCGCTAGGAAGTGATGCCACACAAGCGGTAGAGGAGCTGCGGTAGAGTCCCAATATGTGACAGATCTGTGGACAAGCAGTGCAGCGCTAAAGTCCAATTGCAGGCGATGAGGCGCGTCATCAGAAGTCGAGTGTCGCGGTCCAAGAACAACAGCATAATTAGCTATTGCAGTAGGTTTATCCTTAGCTGGTAGCAAATCGGTGTGGGCTACCGCCAAAGCACACGCAAAGGCCACAGCCCGTGGTTCGAGACTTTCCCCCTTATAAGAGGCAAGCAGACTAAGCAACTGCACAACAACACCGCTGAACTGAAGTGAGTCGCGCATGGCTAACATGGCATGGACCAGTAGCCGCTGGACAGGAGCTGACAGTAGCAGCTTCGGTACTGCCCTGCTCGCCAGTAGATGACGAAGAAGGGCACTTAGAAACGCCATATCGTCGATCTGCAGTAGTTCCAGAGCGAGCTCAGTAAATGGAATATGGTCCCACAGTGACTTCCGTGGCACACGGTCAAAGTGAGAGATCCAAGTTATAGCTACCACGCAGGCGGCCTGGCGCGCTGTGCCTTGAGCTGCTGCGACGTGTGCGACCAGCCAATGCGACACGCATTCGACACTAGTGCTACGAGCTGCTGCAGCCAGTGAGTCTACGACTGCAGGCAGTCCGACCTCGAGGTCCGTACTCGCCTCGGTCAGTGCACACGCCAATGTTTCACAGTCTGCAGGGGAAAAAGCACTGTCTGGCAGAATATCTACCTCAGCAGGCAACGTGGCTGGCCCAAGCACAGCCAGGAACGAGCACACTGGATTCAGCGCCTGAACGGCACCTGCTTCGATGGCCGCAAGATGAGCTCGCTCCTCGACATCTGTCGATGTAAGTCGGGCCACGCGCGGTGCAAGCACTGCGGCAGGCGCAGTCGCAAGAAAGACGCGCAGTGGCGCGGCTGCCCCGCCGTTCGCCTCGGCAACGTAGCAGGCAGCCTCACAGACTAATGCAAATTCAGGGGCCACGCGTAGCTCGGAAGCTACACGGGACGGCGGTGCACCGCGCAGGCGCTGGACCAAGGGCCCCGAGCCAACAGCGGCCTTCAACACAGCGGCCTCTGCAATAGCGGCCAGTAGCGGGCTGAAGGGCAGACGACCATCATCTTCAGGTGTGGCGGCGTGGATACGGTCGACGTGGCGATGCGGTTGCCGAACAGCATGTGCAACCGCATCCTCGAAAAAGGTAATCAATGAGCGGCCACGCTGCAGACCTGGGATGTGCGCAAGGCGAGCAGAGCGCTCGGCGTGTGGGCTGGTCAGAGCCGCCAGCGCATCGAGCCAGCACGCGGCCTCGGCGTGAGAATGGGTGAACAGGCCCGTCGCTTGCAATGCATGCACAGCAGCGCAACGTGCGGCGCCGCGCACAGCGGGCAGCGCGGCAAACAGTGTCAACAATAGCAGCGTGCCGAGAGTCGTAGGTTCCGTATCAGCGGGGCGCGTCAGCCATCGTGCGGCGGCTGGCGGCGCCATGGCCAATGCCCGTAGCAATGCTAACAGCGCACACGCGGCTGGCGCGTCGCGACCGGCAATGGCAGCCTCCAGCGGCACGTCAGCGGCTAGGCGACCCATGTCAAAGTGCGATTCGAGCACCAGCTCACCAAAGTGCGCCTGGTACGCGCCCATGACGCGCACAAGTACACCATACGTGAGCGCGTGCTGCGCGTGTGCAGGGGCGTCGCGGTCTGGCGCACCCAGTGCGGCAATGTCGTGGTGCGCAGCAACCAGCAACCGCCACTCGGGCACGCGCTGCCGCACTGCCGCTACCAGCTGCTGCTCCGTCTGCCGCCATGCGTCTCCCGCGCCGCGCCGCAGCCATTGTACCGCCGCATCCAGCTTTGCCAACGCCGCGTCGACCACCAATAATGTGCGGTACTGCACCAGCGCCACATCGCGCTGCTGTAACCCACGCCCCAGCTGTGCCCGTGCCAGCGCCTGGGGCAGTACATGCTCCACCAGCGTCGCTAGTGCTGGCGGCGCTGCTGTACCTGGCGGGGGTGGTGGCAGCGGCAGCTCCAACACTCGTAGCGCAAACGCTGTTGCTCCCAGAAACTGCAGCGAGGCGCGCGGCTCCAGCGTCCCTTGCCAGCTGCGCCAGAACGGCGCAATCAGCTCGGGGCTCGCGCGTAGCACTTGTTCTGCCAGTCGCGCATGGCGAACTGACGCTGTCGGGCGAATGCATCGAAGCAAAATGCGTAGAATCTGACCGTTGCTCACCTCATCCACCCCCGACGCATCCACCCCTGCCCAAACGCGCGGCGGCGGGTACAACCCGCGCTGGTGGTAACAGATACCATGGCCCGGAAACGCCATTAGCCCGTAGAAGAACCGCACCACCAGATCTGCGATGCTGTCGCGTGTAAGTGGTGCCTCGTCCTTCTCTGCGACGTCACCTGTTGGCGTAAACTGAGCTGGCCGCGCAACACCCTCGTCCTGTGGCACCACCTGCGCCGTATTGCGGCACGCGCGTGCCAGGTTCGCCATAGGATGCACACCAAACACTCGCTTCTTATCGCTGCGCAGGATCGAGCGGTCTACCACAATCCGCGTGTGCACAGCCTCCAGCAGCGCGTGCAGCTCCGCATACGAGTCGCGCTCGGTGCCGCGAAATAGCCCCGTAACTACATGCGGCACGCGCAGCAGCTCGGCGCGCGTCTGGCAGCGCCTCACAAAAAATGCAAGCACAAACCGTGTCCACAGTTGCCGAATGCTCAGTCCTACCACGCGCATGCGCGCCATCGGCAGCTCATCCACAGCGCGCTGCGTCCAATCGAACCGCCGCCGCAGATCGTCCGCCAGCTCGCCACCACCAAACTCTGCCGTCTGAGCCAGCAGCTGCAGTGCGGCTGCGCTCCCCCGAGACCGCGCCGTCCCCAGCGCCCGCTGCAGGCCGCGAAGCCACTCCTCTACCACCAGCCGCCCTAATTTTCGCCCTGCTGTTGCGCCCTCTTCGGAGTCCAACATCGCCAGCAACCGCGCTGCCGTGCTCGCCACTGTGGCCTCCAGTCGCCCGCCGCCCGCAATATGCTTCTGTGCTGTTGCCCACGCCACCTTCAGCGCGGCTACCCCGTCGCCCTCTTCCACCCATTGGAAAACCACTCGCCTACCCGCCTCCTGCAGCACACGCCCTGCCGCATCCGCCGCCGTGCCATTGCACACCCGTAGATGTTCGCGGAGATGTGTAAGGCCTATTGCCGATTTCAATATCGCTGAATACAACTTTTTTCAATCACATATGCTTGTTCAACTCCTTTGCTCTAAGCATTATCTCCCCTGTCATTGCGTCACTACTGGTTCCGCTTCTCTTACCTTGTATAAGCAGATCAATGTTGCTGGTGTCTAATGCGCGCTGTATTTCCTCTGGCGCGCCAAACATTATCTGTGCGTCCTTCCCGCTAGTTACCACCAGACCATCCTGTCCATCATCAGCCACCGATCCCTCTGCTGTCAGATCCTCCGCGGTTGGAACCTCCGCTCCTACTCGTCTCTTCTTCGCCACTTTGCCCTGCTTAACCATTTCTCTACCTGGCAATGCTGTTACTGTACTATTGTCGGCGCTGCTAAAGCAATTTTGCAAATAAAAGTCAGAAAAGAAAGCTAGAGTCCATACTTCCAATTAAACTGTAAAGTTTTTTTTTTTTTTTTCCAGTGTTCAAGAAATTCAATAAGAAAAATTCAGCGCAGCTCGCGGCTCATCTATGGCAGATGTTCCCGAGTCGCGGATATAATTATAGCCCGCCCAGCGACGATCCGTTGCCGCTTGGCATATTGTTGGGCTGTCCAGGGCCGCCGAACATCTGCATCGGCGCCCCGCCAGGTGCCATGGGTGCGCTGCCTGCGTGTCCAATCATCAGTCGCCCGCCAAACCCTGCCGGCCCAAGTAGCTGATTGGGACCGTTGGCCGCGCCATTGGGCTGCGCCGCACCACCTGCGCCTGCACCGCGCTCGACCTTGACTTTGAGCTCGCTGACCTCTGTCGCCAGCCCATCGACCTTCGTCTGGTACTCGCGTACCAGATTGATAAAGTACGGCATCGCCTCATTTGCAAGCCCATGCCGCCATGCAAGCTCCATTACAACGTCCGAGCGCACCAGGTCGTAGCACGTAAACAAGCATGCCGAGAAGCATGCCGCATTGCCCGACTCCACAAAGTACCGCACCAGATCCTCGGCAATCTCCGTGCTGCCCGACTGCCGCGCCGTGGTCATCGCGTCCTTGAACAGCTTGTCCTTCTTTGACAGGTTGAGCGACTGTCTCCAGCGCTTGGCCTGGTTGTACAGGTGTGCTGCAATACGCCGGAACTCCAACAGCTCGTGCTTCTCGAGCCGCTGAGCAAGCCCGATCCCGTCAAAGTTGTCGCGCCCATCGATAGAGTTGCGCAGTCCAACAAAGTCTTCTTCCTCAATCAACAGGTCGTTGTGGGCCTCGTTGACCGCCTTGTTGTTGGTTGTCTGCGCCGCCACCAAGTATTTCTTGATCAGCGGGATGTTATCAGACTTGTGGAACATGCCGACCACACGCGTGTGATCCACACGGCTCATCATCACATGAAGCAGATCGTTGAGCAGCAGCGGCTGCTCCTTGAGGTAGAACCGCAAAGCCTTGTAGTACAGCTCAATGTTTGACACCTTGACAATAATGTCCTTAAAGCTACCATGCTCCCATGCATCCGCAGAGTGCGCCATGATCGTGTGCGCCGCATTGTCAAACTCATCGTAGTGGACATACAGGAACACTAGCTCTGGCCACAAATGCGCAGCCTCGCATGCACGAATAACCTTCGGTATGTTGATCCGAGACCAGTACAGCTTGAGATGATCCATGATCTGCTCCGGACGATACTTGCAATACAGGATCGCTAGCTCAGTGAACATTCCCATGTGCGCACGCTCCAATCCAAGTCCATTCTCAATCAGCGCACACAGCTCATCGACGTGTCCACCAGACTCATAGAGACGGATCATTGGCGCAAGCTCTTCTGCGTGCACGATCAGATGCAGCCCGCAAATCTGCGCAAGCCTAAACTCCTTCTCGGCAATGCACGCCGCGTGGATGTCCTTCCACACCGCCGTCGAGTTGGCCTTGCGCCCACAGTCGACTGCTGCCTGGTAGTCTCCAAGACGCACAAGCGTTGACGCCAGCCGCGACCAGTTTGATACGCTCTGGAAAAGAACCCGCGCTGCCTCGAACAAACCCTCGTCGTAGCAGCGGTCGCCAACCTTTTGCACCTGCGCAATGTTCGGTCCGTGCAACATATCCTCCATATCCACCAGTCGCTCGGTTTTCGCATAAGCAAATAGTAACTCTGACTCAACTGCTGGCTCGCGCACCTTCTTGCGTGCCAGCAACAGGAATCGCACCAGATCGTCAAACTTGCCTGCATGTGTGCTCACATCGATGACCTCTGCATAGTTGCTCGCGTCCTCCGCACGAATGTACGAGTCAATCGCCTCTTTGATGCGCAGACCTCCCAGCTGTGCCTTTGCAAGTCGGCTCCAGACCTCGGGCTGGTCGCACCGCTCGGCATACTCGTACGCGCGGTCTAGCGAGCCAACGTGGTCAATCAGCACGCCAATTGCGTCTGCATTGACTTCAAACCGTTTGTAGATATTGAACGCTTCCTCGTGCAGCCCGTTGTTGATGCAGATTTCAGCAACGTCTGGTGCATCAAAGTTGCTAAGACGGCTGATGTAGTCTGCAACTCGTGATGGGTCCACTTTGACTGCCGTCAGGATAAGCAGATTCTGCAGATTGTTGTTGTTGCTAAACGCAGTAGGCTCGAGGATAATGCGCTCCAGAAGCTCAATAAGCTCCTGCGGCATATTGGCTGCCATGAAAGCCTTGACGCTCACCGAAACTTCCTCCGGATCGTCCGCCTCTGGAAGTCCGTAGTTGACTACCTGATCCACAAGCTGTCGACGGTGGCTCTGATTAAGCGGGTGCTGATCGTCGCCGACCAGCGCCTTGCTCCACAGCCCTAGATCACGTCGTTTGATCAAGTACCGCGACTGTTGCTTAAACATACCGTTCTCGCTGGTAAGCCGGAGTAGCTCGTCATCGCACTGTCCTTGCGAGTACGCCAAAAATGCAAGGCTCGGGTCACGTTTCTCACTGTACGCCCCAATAACGCGTGGGTCGTAGAGCTTGTTTGACGACAAGAATTGCTCGGGCTCGTAGTTGCTATCAATATAGATCTTCGCCAAAGCATTGTACAGCCCAGGATCCTGCGAGCCCTCACTTGCCTTGGCTTCCAGCCAGCGATGCAGGATCTTCAGCCGATTGCGCTTCTCAATTTCATCAACCAAGTCGCCAATCGAAAACTGCGTAGGTGTTGACGATATCAGCGACTTGATAACATGCTCGTCGCAGTCGACGTCCAGAAGCGCGCCCACTACCTGTGGCAGCCGCGCAGGGTTAACTTGCTGCACGTAGACCTCAATATATTTGGTCATACTATTGGAGTACAAGTAGAGCACCAAGTCGTGCACGAAGTCAAAGCGATCACACACAATTATCAAGGGCAGCTGATCGGGCAGTGCAGTCTCCTTGAGATAATTCTTGACCTTCTCTGCATCGTAGTGGTTGTTGTCGCGCACGATGCGCTCAACTTCCTTAAGCTGGCCCGTAGTCACCGCCGCCTGGATGTACTTGAACACTACTGCCGGGTCGTTGGACACATTGACAACAGACCCAAGGTAGTAGTACAAGCCCTCGTTGCAGCGCAGATCCTCGAATATCTCGATTATGTTCTGTGGGCCCAGTAGCTCACTGTACTTGATCGCTACCTGCACAACAATCTGCAGATTCTGTGCCATGTTGTGATCAAGCATCTGCCGTAGTACTGCCAGCGAGTCGCTAACAGACAGGCTTCCAAAGTAGCTGACCAGCCAATCGCCATTTACAACCTCTGTGTGAACAGCCACCCGCTTAATGTCATCCAGATTGTCATACAACTCCAGCGCGCGCTGATAGAGACCAGCCTTCTCTGCTAGCTGCGCAATATACGGACGGTCAAAGTGCGTAAACATGTTGTTACCCAGGATCGCATCTGCTACCTGCGGCGCATTGAGGAGGTTCATCTCAAGCAGCTTAGTTTGTAGCTGTGCATCGCCCTCCTTGTTGTCCTTCAGAGCCTCAAGTAGAAAGCGCGTGGTCTGCTGCACCAGATTCTGGCTAGTGAACACGCCAACAACTTGGTCAGCGGTAACCAATGGCGGCTCCTCCTTGACAAGTGACAGCGCAAAGTCGCATGCCTTCTCTCCATCCGCACGCGCCACCTGCATCAAAAGCGGCACCCAGTCTGGTGTGTACCCGACTTTCTTGCAGTACAGCACAATCTTGTCAAATTGTCCCGATTGAGCAAAGCAGACCACGACCTTCGCTGGCACATTGGCGCGCAGATACACTGAAAGCGCCAGCGTAGCATCGTGCTGCAGCACAATGTCACCGAGCTCCTCGCTGCACTCAAGCTTGTCTTCCTTAAGCCATTTCTCAAGCAACGCCTTGCGATTCGACGCCAGCACAGGACGCGCAAGCTCTATCGATTCGTGGCGGTTGAGCTCTCCCTTTTCGAGAATTGCGGCAAAGTACTGCAGGATTGGCGATAGCTGTCCAGGCGTGCTTTGTAGATGCTTGAGCTGGTTGATCGTGTTCTCTGTGCGCAACATCCCGCGGGGTGAGTTCGCTGCCATCTTTGCTGCCTCATTGAACTGGTTCTGATTCATCAACTGTTGGAACCGCTGTACGTAGAGCTGGTCCGCGCCCGGGAGATTGGCGCGCGATGCCATACGGAACGCCAGCTCGACATTTCCTGTGTTCTGTAGAATGTACGGGACCACTGTCTCTTCATTGACACAGACTGAAAGCACCTGACCCTTGCGATTAACGGCAATAAGGCCGTCCTGGTGTTTGGTCGCCACAAAGATTGTATCGCCCGAGATGCGATTGGAGAACAAGCATGTGCCCGACTCCAGGTCATAGAGATGGATAAAGCCAAACTTTGTCACCATGTACACAAGCTCATATTTCGGTCCCGCCTGCATGGAAACTGGAAAATCGTTGACTGCCTCTGATGGGAACACCATCTCGACTGAGCGCTTCTGGAATGGCGGGTTGCCATCGACATGATCAATTTCAACCACGTGTAGCTTGGAGCTGGTGGTGCCGCGAGAGGCAAACGCAAAAACTTGTGTAGGTTGTGACGCGCCCTCTAGCCATATCTCCGAAAACTCTGCTGCGTGGGCTTCGATAGGCTGACTGGCCCCGCGGTCCTTGTTGTACAGCTGCATGCTGCCGACAATGCGCCCTTGCGGCGCCGAGATGCCGATTAATGCCATCCAGTTCTTCTTGGAATTTGTAGTGTAGCTGATGATTTGTGTGCCATTAAGGTTGGCGTGCCGCTCAAACTGCTTTGTTGGCGAATCGGTTCCCTCAATAGACCAATGGTAAACAGATTTTTCTGTAACCATTGCAATGTCAAACGGCGAAATCCAGCGCCAAAACTGGACGTCCTCGGTCATCATACACGATTTGACTTTGGCCTTCAACTCCAGGTTGAACACTTGCAGATTGCGCCCGGCCTTTAGCGCGATGATCTTGTTCTCGGGGTTCATAATCGCCGAGTCCGCTGTGATGGGCCGGCGGAATGTCTTTGACGTGTCATCCAAGTCAACAATACATACTTGCTCGCGCTCCCCTGTCTTCTCGCGAATGCAAATAAATTTGTCGGACTGAAGCGTCAAGGTGTTAAAGCTGATATTGCTTGGGTCAATTCCCAAGTCGGGGAGCTATATGATAGATAATAGGAATCGATAGAACGGTAAACCAGGAAATAAGGGATTTCAAATCAGGGTAGTGGTGGCAGTTAGCTTAGCTGTTAGACACAGTGTAGGGCTCTGTATATACGTCCTCCGAATGAGTGCTATAACCCGTAGCTGTACGCACATAATGACATGGCGCTAGAAGAAGGATGGGCTATGTGGACTTTTCAGGAACCACCCGTGGCAGTTGAAAATAGACACAGCCTAGTTGTTCGGCCCAGATTTGCCAACACCAGATTCACTGCTCGTTGCTTTGAGATGTAGTCTCATCTGACTAATCAGCAAACTGAGTGTAAGTAAACAGACCCTCCTTACCTTTACAAACTCCTGAAACGTAATCGGTAGCTGGTCAGCCATCTTGGTCACAATGGCACCGTCAGGTAGAAAGCAAATTGCGCAGGATACGATAGGAACAGGAGAACTATATGTGTTACTTGTGGAAGCGGAGTAAAAGCATGTGGAGTAGGTGGAGAGTGTCAGGCAACTTGTCAGTATCAAGGTCCGCCAGGGCCTGTGATTGGACCAGCAGATGAGGGCAAGCAGTTCAACTTTGGGCTGCCTTACGCACTGTTGAAATGCAGAGCCCAAACCACAAGTCTTTTCTGATATTGCAGGATTTACTGACTCTGCAACTACGAATGCGGAACATAAAAAATATAGAACAGAATCTGAACTAATAGCTCCAAACGCCACATCTAGCAGAAATGTGTGAAAACAAAGTAAGCGCTACCTCACTGCCTAGGGTTGGAAGTTCTTGGGCTACTAATCCTGCCTAACGCGATAGGCTTTGTTTACTTCATACGTTCTACATATTCCTTGATACCATTCCTGTTGAAGATAGCAACTATTGCTACAGTAACCATTTATTTTATCTTTTATTTGAAGTTGCTCGTGTGTTTTTTACGCTTGTAACAAGTGGTTAGGTTTATATACTATTTTAAGAATAATATAATGCCATTTGTGTCAGCAGAGGCAATTTATTAGCAGCAAGTGATGCTGCGGTTTGGGTTGCAGAAAATACAGCTTGTACGTAGCTGGCGTGTGTGGTTGGTAAACATAGCTTTTGTTGACATGCGAGTAGGACCAGAAAACAGTATAACAAGATATTTGTCGTTTTGGATATATGGAGATTAGATAATCCTAGTGACGATGTTGCAATTAATCATCATTGCAAATGGTTAGTTATATACTAGGTTGTCGTGGATAAAAAGCCATTAGGATGTGTTACTAATTATTCCAAGCAATCAGCAAAATTGCTCCTAGAAACATAACATCCAATATGCAGAGCTTCTTTCGTAGTTGTCGAATGGAGGTATTGTAATAAATCATACTAAATGAAACCTGTCAAGTAACCAAATAAAAATGCTATACCTAATCTACCGCATTTAAATAAAACTACAACAGTTAAGCGATCATAAAAACTTTGCCCATCTAACTAAAAAAAAATACACGCTTCGAGCCCAAGGCGTGTTGTGATTCCATTCCTGTTTCTCCTGCCGATCCGTATCCCAATCCGCATCCCAATCTCAGGCATTGAAACTGGGATACCGCTGCTGTTTTCAAGCTTTCGGCACTAAAGACAAGGCAATTCCGAAGCATTTCCAGCGTGGGATTACTGCGTCTCCTGCCAATCAGTCGAAGAAATCCAAGTGCCGCAGGAAGAGCACCAAGATGTCCAGGGCACAAACACAACGTTCGGGGTAGTCACCACTGCCCTTAGCTATGAACAAAACTACTTAACATTTCTTGTAGATTTTATTAAAAACTTGTGCACAACACATTGAGCACATCTTTACTTAATTTTGCGTGCTTTCTCTCAAAAGGGGGCGGATGTAGTCTGGTATAGAATTGTTAGAGACTACCATGACTTTCTGGCCACTTTGTCTGCCAACAACTCCTCTGTTCATGAGCAAATGTTAACATTTTTGCAATCCCCTCATGTTGGCATTATTTAACTACCCTAGTATATTCGATTAGTGTCACCCCTCAAGTAAATGTTGGGCCCTTCAACGCAAACACAACGTGCTCGCTAGCGGGCATATTTCTATTTTATGCCGGTTGGCAGTAATCTGTCCTATAGTACGCAACGTGGGTCTACACAGCAACGTTTTTTGTTTGTGCAGTAATCAACACATGTAATCCTCATTCTGAGCAGCTTCCCTTCTTGTTGTATCTAGCTCGCGATCGGGCACGGGTAAAAATAGATCATGTCGGGTATATAGGGAATGTTATTTCATTTACATGCTTTCTAGCACGACTCTGCTGGCTTTGAAGATACTTAAAACAGCCGCCACTTCTCCAAAATATTAACGTCAGCAATATCCCCGCCTGCCCGACATTCTTTTTATCTACCTTGCTTCTTATCCGATATTTCCCTTCCACTTACAACCACGCTTACTCACGCACCCTCTCACGCACTCAAAAAAGGATGCAGCTATTGTTGACATTTGCGCTCCTAACTGCCACCTTGGCACAGGCTTCATATGTGGAAAGCAAACCACAGGCCGAAAATACGATGGTCCAGACTGTCCAGGTGCCTGCTGTACCTGTGTCGCCATCAGGCTCAAGCCCGGTTGCTTATGTTGCAAATCCGCCTCCTGCAATCCCCTCTATAGTACCTATCATGCCTTCACCACCCGCACCCGCAATCCCTGCTATCTCATCGGCACCCTCAACCCAGCCGATGCCTCAGACACTTGAGAGCACTACCAGCTCACAGGAGCAGCTTTTGGTTATAAATTTTTCTCCGGTTTTGCCGCAGCCCACAAATAGCGAGACGTCGGTTGATGCAGAGCAGACATCCGAAGCCATGTTGCCTTCCACTACATCTTGTGAAGAGTCTTCTGCGTCATGGGTGCCGGCACCTGTGGTGCCAATTCCTTTGACATCTATGCTAGTGGAGCCCACGCCATCGATGCCCGCTCCAGAGCAGCCTATGCCCGAACAGTCCTCAGTAGACGCGGAGCAGGCATCTGAATCAGCACCATGGCCCGAATCTTCACCATGCGCTGACTCTGCATCATGGGCGCCAGCTCCAGTAGAGCCTATGCCTTCAGTGCCTATGCCTTCAGTGCCTATGCCTTCGGTGCCTATGCCGGTTGAACCCATGCCATCAATGCCCGCCCCAGTGGAGCCTATGCCCGAACAGTCCTCAGTAGATGCGGAGCAAACATCCGAATCAGCACCATGGCCCGAATCTTCACCATGCGCTGACTCTGCATCATGGGCGCCGGCTCCATCTGCCCCTGCTCTCGAGATTCCTAACTCCCCAGTTCCCGCACCAGTCATTGTTGAAAGCACTATTGTGATGAGCTTCTCTCCTGAACCTGCTCGCACTTTTCCCACTGGCGAAAGCGATATGACAGTCACTTTCGTTGATGAGGTTCAGTATCCAAGCCCATTCATTTCAAGCGAATGCGAGGACGAAACTACAACTACCAGGGTTATTGAGTTTACTGGAACCCCTGCGCCCAGCATGCCAGTGACGCCTGCTCCTCAACCTGCAGCGCCTGCAATTGCTGAAACAAACCCGTCAGAGGACTCCAGTATTGATGCCATCGCAGAGGAATCGTGTCTGGCGCCTACGACTACTGTTACAGTGCAGGCAGATGCTTCTCGTGTGACTGAGATGGTTACTGAGACATCCTACGTTGTGGTGTACTCTTATGTGCTGCCGTATGCCCCAGGGCCGGTTATCTTGAGCAGTTACCCCGAGATTCCAGCAGTGCCTACTCAGATCACCGCTGCTCCAGCCATTCCGATGAACCCTGCTCCTCCGGCACCAACAGATGAGTCGTCTGAGCCGTGCACGTCTTTGTAGATGCCGCCAGCCGCATGGACTATCGATAATTACCCATATCCTTACCGTGTCGACATTCTCTTGGCCTTTCATCTTTTCTCTTCAAACTTACGATCCCGATCTTTCCAAGCCGATTTCCACTTTATTCCTTTCACATCTGTATGTTCAATACGCTGCACGTTTTCTCCAACATTCAATAAGCATTACATTATCTGCATTCTTGGGATAGCACAATTACTGTGTCATATTTGAATTTTTTTTTCCGGAATACGATAATATAGCAAAGTACCCAATAGCTCTGGCGACGTTTCTTCCTTTGTAAATAACCGCGCTTTGTTTATTCTCGAGGTGCAGTCCCTAGAGAATGCATTCTCGCCTAAAACTGACTCAGGGCTCCAAGATCAACAAGGAAAAGAACAAGCATAAACATTACAAACGTGTTCACGAAGATGACAAATTGGAGGACAACAATGACAACAGCAGTAATCATAACACGTTCTTGTTTCCCGCAGCAGAGAGCGATAATTTAGGTTGGAATCCCGATTCTAACTATTTTGATCCGATGTACACGATCAGCCGGCGAAACCGTGAAAACAATGTCAAGGACAAAGATGCGTTCTTCAAGAAGCTGCGAATGCGACTCGAAGGTACTGGAGCTGACACGCCAGAACAAAACGTCTCCAAGCACAATTCGTTGAACCACGATAAGGATTTACCTACTGGCTCTGTTGCTGCTGCTGCTGCTGTCGCCAAAACTGTTGTGAGTAAGGATGCTTCCGATAAAAAGACGTCTACTGCGGGACTCATGGGCTTTGGTTTTAGCATGATGGGGAATATGGATGCTTCCCAACAAATAGTAACCGAGCAGACTAAAGACAAAAAGAAGAAGAGCAAGGATCGCAAAGATAAAGAGAAGAAAAAATCTAAAAAATCTTAGCACTAACGAACAGTATTTTGGATAACCACTCTGTCAGTAAACATTTATATGCGTTTTTATTTTCCACATGTTCAGAATAACTATAGAATGCCAAGTCCTCACCAAGGGCTTTCTGCTTTAACACATATCAGGCCGATGCCGTGCAGGCCTGGATCAAACGATCGAGTGCAATATCTAGGTCATCCTTGTCAATTGAGAAGGTCAGGCGGAACCATCCGTATTCCACAGAAAAGAAGGACTGGCCCGGGGGAATGTAGACGCAATGGTTTCGAGCAATGTCTTCCCACACTAGTATCTCGTTCTCTGCAGTCCACTTGACATCAGCGGCATCCTTGTCGCCAAGACGGCCAAGCTTTCTGAGAGTGTTTATACAGGCACTAATGGGTAGCTGTAGCCAGACAAAGTGGCCCGCAGTGCAAGGAATGTATCTGATAGCATGTTGGTCAAGGAATTTGGCAACATGCTTGTAGTTGCTCGCAAGCATGCTCTGACTGATCTGAAGCATGCTATCGATATACTCGTGGTCCGACAAGAACTTTGTGATCAAGCGGTCTGTATATGCCGGGCGATATCCAAACGCTGAATAGCAGCGCAGCACATTGGTAAGATCCTTATTCCACGGTGACAGCGCCCAACCCATGCGGAATCCATTTAGACCAAAGTCTTTGCTCAATCCATGAAGGATAACAACCGATGCAGGGTCAATATATGAATCAAGGTCGGTCCATGAAAGCACTGATTCAAATGGAGCTACGCTATTGCTCTGGCCGAACACGGAAAGCGCGTATATCTCATCCATTACCACATACAGGTTGTGTTCACTGGCGAATTTGAAAAATGCTTGTAAAACCTTTCGCGGATAGCTAGCACCAAGCGGATTGTGTGGTGACATCAGGAATAACACCTTCACTTTGTCACCGCTAGCCTCAATATCAGAAAGAGCTTGCTCAAAATACGAGATCTGGTTAGCGCTCATCGATTCCTCCAGTGGCAGCTTAACTGGTGTAGCCACTGCCTGCGCGCGAGAGCCTAAGTCGTTCTCGAGCGCAAGATAGCATGGCGCCGGGATAAGGACGTGGTCTCCAGGGTTGCACAGAGCAAATGCAAGCATCTCGATGGCGGTTGTGCAGCCATTAGTGACAGTGATGTCCTCCTCTGAAACAGGTTCCACAACATTGAAGTGGCGATTAAATATGGCCGCAATCTCACTACGCAGCTTGGCGCCGCCGTAAGGGATGTTATACTCAAGGTCAGAGGGAATGAACTTATCGCTGATCGAGTTCAGTCGGTCAAGAAGATGAGACTTGATCATAGTATTTGCAGCAATGCCGGCATTGATGATGCCTGACGGGTTGGATTCCTTGTCGTAAAGATTCTCAGTAAGCCATCCAATAGCCTTGAATACCAATGGCAGCTTTGTCATGGCAGTCTGAGAGCCTGCGCTTAGCTCAGGTGCAGTCATTGTGTAGATCTTGAAACGTTTAGAGCAGGAGTGTCTTTGAGGAATGGGCGACCTCTTAATGTACTTTATACGTACAGAAATGACAAATGTATAGAAAGTATTCTCCAGTAAAAGAGAAAGCGTTACCAGTCGTGTGATAGAGTCAAAGTGATGTCTAAAATACTGGCGGCATTTTACATGAGAACCCCTTGCCCTGTTTTCACCTTGCGCCCGCACTACGCATTTCAACACTACTGATATCGTGGATATTAGGGCTCATGTACTGTTCAAGGCGACGGCGACCGACGCGCAGCAAGTGCTCAATAGCTCCGACATCGGTACGACTTACAGCCGAGATGTTCTTGTCAAACTCACGCCGAGCAAATGCGTGAAAGCGGGGTCTGGATGCCTATAGCGATCTGCAATAGTGTGGGTTTAGTATTATTAAGCAGCCTAGCCTGTGCTAATATACTGGCATGAGGATAATAAATGCATATTTTATAGGCTACTAGGGCTGCCTCACCTCTGGTTTATTGCGTATGGCACGCAGACAGTCACGATAGAGCCGAAGCACATCTTTCTGTAGCCCTGAGAGCCTTCGAGTAGGCATTGGCAAAAGCAGATAATCGTCGCTGGCGCGTGAAGCAGAGGATCAGGCAAAAAAAAAAAGAATTAGTAATAGGACTCGGCATTAGCATCGGAAGAAAAGGTTCTCCGAAGTTAGGCCGGCTTGACATTTGTCAGACAGCCATGCACGTCTGCAGAATCAACTATGGCATTCGCCTTGAACTCTTTTTCCTTATCCCACGACCCTATGGACCTTATCTTTTGACCCTACTTACGACCAAACGAGGACCTTTTTTGCATTCAGACAGCACTCATATACACACAACCACCAAGCACGCATACTGATAAATGTTCACTGGAATTATCGAATGCATGGGCCGGGTAATCGAGTTCACCAGACTCGACACAACGGAAGCCGGCGGCAACGGCGCATCGCTAGCGATATCTGGTGCGCGCAGGATATTGAATGACTGTCATCTTGGCGATAGCATTGCCATCAATGGGACGTGTCTGACCGTCACAGAATTCACCGAAGACACATTCAAGGTTGGTTTGGCTCCAGAAACCCTTAGCCGTACTAACCTTGGACAGCTTCAAACAGGGGATCCGGTTAACCTCGAACGTGCGCTGGCAGCCGGGCACCGTTTTGGCGGACACTTTGTTCAGGGCCACATTGACGCTACTGCTGAGATTATCGAAATCACCCCGGAGGAGAACTCAATTTGGTACAAACTGCGCGTCTCTGATCCTGGACTTTCGCTCAGTATAATCCCTAAAGGCTTTATTGCTGTGGACGGTACCTCGCTGACTGTCTGCGATGTCAACGACGAGGAGAGCTGGTTTACGATTATGATGATTGCATACACTCAGACTCATGTTGTGATGCCGACCAAAAGCGTCGGCAGTCTGGTCAATATTGAGGTGGACATGCTGGGCAAATACGTAGAGAAGGTGACCTCATCCATTATTCGTGGTAACAATGGTAAAGAAGGCTCGGGAATATCCTCAGAGATTGAAAAAGTCGTTCGACACGTTCTGCAAAAGGGCAAGTAAGCCACCATGCGATCTGCAATTGTGATACGTTTATCTAGGATTCGGGTAATTTTAAGCACACTTATGATGTGTCTGCCATAGGGTGTCTGTTTTTGGTTTATCGCTTCATCAGCATATGTAGTCCATAATTTTTCTTTGCTGGGTAGATTTTTCAAATACCAATCTGACTATCTTTTAGTTTTAACATGTCATCTTTTGTGCTGTTAATATTTTCTAAAGAAAAAAGAATCAAAGTATAAAATAGAGCAATTTGACTCGTTCTTCCGTAGACACATAGACACATATGCATTAATAGAGCCTGATACCAGGCGTGAAAAGGTATTTCATCTCTATTGTAACATTAGTATGTCTGACGCACAACACGAGTTCGATCCCGAATCGACTAGGCAACAGTCGTTTGATCTGAAAAAGGAAGCACGCAAATCACACATTCGAACGTCGCAAAAACGTACTGAAGATTGGTCGAAGGAAGAGAAGAAGGTTGTGACGAGAGCGCTAAAAAATGGAAGAAGATCAGTTGTCAATCTCACAAAACAACTGAGAGGCACCAAATCTCTGCGACAGGTAGCCCAGTATCTAGAAAGACAGGAGTTTTGGTCAAATCTGCTGGGCAAGCTGCCACCACCAGATAATCAGTCGCGGTCCATCCGGGAAGCCAAGGAAGTATCATCGAAGAAGATAGACGCCGAATGCTTGAATACACAGGAAGTAATAACGGTTGAAAATTCTGGATTAAAAGCGCAGAGCGATGCATTCCGCGCGCAAGTCGAAGGAAGTGCAGGCGAGATCCGCGCATATCATTACAAGCACTACGAGCTGATTAAGTATGATTATCTCAATACTCTACTTCAGGTTATTCGCGAGGATAATGATTGCTCCATATCTGCCGAGGCGGTGACGTTTTTGGGACGAGTGCTGGAGGAGTATGTCAGAAATGCTATGCGCGAGATCTTGACCGTCGCTCCACAGCTTGGATACCATACTTTTGCAGAGAAACCCACAGACAGCAGTGTAGTCACTAAGAAAATGGTGCTTACTGCACTGAACACCTGTGGATATTCTTCTGGGAAACCTGCATCGAAGATAGCAGAGGAGATAATAGCAAGAAATGTGCCTTCTTGGGCGCTCCGCAAGATGAGACTGATACAAGACACTACCAGCGACGATGACGATGATGATACCAGCAGTGAGCACGATGATATTTCACAGAGTAACAACCCGGAACCAGGTTCTGAAGGTAGCGATAACACTGAAATCGAACACTCTGAGACTGGATTGGACTACGATACAGACGACTTTATAGTTGATGACGAGCGCACATTCCATCAGAGTACATATTCGACAGAAACATACGATAACGCAGATAGCGAAGATGAAGAGGTCAAAAAAGGCCGTGCGAGCAAGCCCAAAAATGATGGGCAAAGCAGCGACCACAGCAATGAGCAGACTACCTAAAGCACGTGAGTATGGTTTGGGCTGCCCTGTCTGCAGACGGTAATCCATATTTGGAAAGGATAATTAACTCGTTGATCCAGCGCAATGCTTTCGTTGGGTTGAAAATTTTTTTCTTGTCCCCAAGCTTGTTTAAAATTGATACGAATTGACCAGGGGGTTGCTGGTGCACAGCTCAGCATCCTCCCTTTTCTTTCTTCGCAAGGTTTCCAAACGTTAATATTTTTCTTTTACTCGGTTGCGGCATACAGAGCTGTGCAAAACAAAGGACGGTTGTGTGCCATCATATACTTTTTCTACAAAGTAGATAAACAAAAAAATTAACCATGACAGAGGCATTTTCGGGAGCCATTGGCATTGATCTGGGTACCACGTACTCGTGCGTTGCCGTCTGGGAGGGTGAGCGTGTGGAGATTATCACTAACGAACAGGGTAATCGCACGACACCGTCGTATGTTGCGTTTGCTGACAGCGAGCGTCTGGTCGGTGATGCAGCCAAGAACCAGTCGGCGATGAATCCCTACAACACAGTCTTTGATGCCAAGCGTCTTATTGGCCGCCGTTTTGACGACCCCTCAGTCAAGCAAGACACCCAGAACTGGCCGTTCAAGGTTGTTGACAAGGGAGAGCAGCCACACATTGAGGTGCAGTTCCAGGGCGAGACCAAGACCTATACACCGCAGGAGATCTCCGCCATGGTGCTAACCAAGATGAAGGAGGTTGCCGAGGCCAAGCTGGGCAAGAGCGTTAGCAAGGCTGTTATTACAGTTCCTGCGTACTTCAACGACGCTCAGCGCAATGCCACCAAGGATGCTGGTGTCATCTCCGGACTTGATGTGCTGCGCATCATCAACGAGCCCACAGCTGCTGCCATTGCTTATGGTCTGGACTCCAAGCAGAAGGAGGAGCGCAAGGTGCTTATCTTTGATCTTGGAGGCGGTACTTTTGATGTGTCGCTGCTGACCATTGCCGGTGGAATCTTTGCCGTCAAGGCTACCGCTGGTGACACGCATTTGGGTGGTGAGGACTTTGACAACACCCTTGTGAAGCACTTCAAGGACGACTTTAAGCGCAAGCACGAGAAGGACATTGAGGGCGATGCCCGTGCTCTGCGTCGTCTGCGCACTGCCTGTGAGCGTGCCAAGCGTACTCTGTCGTCGCTGGCGCGTACCACCGTTGAGGTTGACTCGCTGTTCGATGGTGTTGACTACCAGGCCAACCTTACCCGCGCCAAGTTTGAGGAGCTCAACGCGGCGCTCTTCCAGAAGACCATGGAGCCCGTGGCGAAGGTTCTCAAGGATGCCGGCGTCAACAAGTCCGAGGTCGACGACATTGTCCTTGTCGGTGGTTCGACCCGCATCCCCAAGGTGCAGTCGCTGCTGCAGGAATTCTTCGACGGCAAGGAGCTGAACAAGTCGATCAACCCCGACGAGGCTGTGGCCCACGGTGCTGCCGTGCAGGGAGCTGTGCTTACGGGCACTGCTGATGCATCCAAGACCGACGACTTGCTGCTTCTAGACGTTGTCCCTCTGTCCCTGGGCGTTGAGCTGCAGGGCGGCGTTATGGGCGTCGTTGTCAAGCGCAACACCGCCATCCCTACCAACCAGCAGCGCGTGTTCACGACTGTTGTAGACAACCAGACCAACGTGGACTTCCCCATCTACGAAGGTGAGCGCCTGATGACCAAGGACAACAATCTGCTGGGCAACTTCTCACTCAACGGCATTATCCCCGCACCGCGTGGCGTCCCTGAGCTTGAGGTTACCTTTGAAATTGACGCTAACGGTATCCTTAAGGTCACCTCCGTTGACAAGGCTTCCGGCCGCAAGGCTGACATCACCATTTCCAACGCCACTGGCCATCTCTCCGCTGCTGACATTGACCGCATGGTCAACGACGCCAAGAAGTTCGAGGAGGAGGACAAGGGCCGTGGAAATGACATCCAGGCCAAGAACGACTTTGAGGCTTCTCTCAGCCAGATCGAGTCCTACATCGCTGACATCGGCGCATCGGCTCGTCTCCGCCGCAAAGACCGCGACAGCCTCGAGACTGCTCTTGGTGAGGCTCTCGAATGGTTTGATACCAACGGCGCCAACGCTGGCAAGGCAGAATTCTCTGCAGCCCAGAGGAAGCTTGACCTTGCCTTCAAGCTTGCCTTCAGGTCCCAGAACAACGCCAAGAAGGGCCGCCGTTAAAAAAACTTATATCCGAATGGGCGAGGGCTTTGAATCTTTTCACACCTTGCCAATTTACCGTTTCGCGCTTAGATTTTCCAATTGATGATCGAGCAATTCATAAATTTTCCACAATCATCTACATTTTGTGTCTGTCTGCCAGTTTTGCCATTGGATGTTATCCAAATCCACGAGTGAGAGGACTGAATGTCCTCAACATGGAAGAAAGAAAAAAGCTACATCGCTGATGACGATGGTACCGAAAAATAACCTAGAAAAAACAATATCATCGGCAAATGGACGGATGAATTCGACGAATGTCTGTCACAATAAAGCGCCTCTTAGTGTTCCTCCTTTGGAAGAGGTGTGAGGTTATTGGGATCGAATCCAGTGTCAGAAAGCTTGAACGCATTGCCACACTCACGGCAGCGGTCAATGCCATGAGAACGTTCAACACGAATCCACAACAACTCGTGGTCCTCTCCAGGCGCTCCCTGACATCCAACGAGACGCCAATCCGCACCCGATGGCACAATAGTCGGATCCTCTCTCGTTCCCTTCTTATCCAAATACAGTGGATCCATATCATAGTACTGCTTGCCCTCTAGAGTAGCAAGATACTCCTTGCGCTCATCGCCTGTTGCAAGCTCAAAATTCGTCGGGACACGCCCTGGCTTTGGTCCAGGTCCCTGTATAATCTCTGTCTCCTCATGACCGCTATCGCCTACACTGTGATACTGAGGATTCATACCAACACAATACTTTTGGTTTGTATGTTTTTTCTTTAGTTCGCAAAGTAACCATAGATAATCAGACCACTTACTTCGCGGTATTAACATCCGTATAACTTACTCAGGCGCACAGCCGCAGCTGTAAACGGGCGAAAGGTACGTGAAATGCTGAGACGGGCTGCAGGAGCAGCTCTGCTGATAAGGTTGCGACGCGCAGCAGAAAACATCCTAGACCAATTTACGAAAAAAGTACCAAATCCAAGCAACAAAAGGCACTAAGCCTAATTAGCTAGAAATTTTGCTTTACAGACTCTGCAAGCTGTTGGAGTTTGCTGGAAAAAATAGCAAGTGTACCTTGGGGTTTTATAGAATCGCAAAAAGGTATGCTTCTAGTGAGAGAATATAAAGTGTAGAACTACAACAAGTGGAGCAGAAACATACACCTTGGTTATCCTTTCCCCGCCATTTTCACAAGAGGGCGCATCCATTTGGATCAGCCGAGATCAACCGCAATCTATCGCAGAGCCTTTGTTTCAGAGCGTCAGTTCTTCTTGGCTCTCGAGCCCCGGCTCTTGTACTTGTCCTCAAGCTGGCCGCGGCGTCCGGGCTCCATAGTGTTGCGCAATCCCAACAGCGTCTTCGATACCGCCTCTGTCGCTCCAATCATTGGCTTGAATACCGCGATCGGCACTGCGTGCACCACTGCGCGAAGGGACCCGTGCACAGATGACCGTCCTGCTACACCTTCGTTGGACGCATCCCCGTTGCCGGTATCGTCCTCTTGCACCACAAGTGGAATGGCAAGAATAGTCTCCATTGCATCGCCAACATTGCTGCGCAGACTGGCATATGCCTGGCGCATGCCCTCGCTCAGATTCTCTGGCTGCTTCGCATACTTGCTCTTGTTGAACACACCACGCCGAGTCGCGACTGGAGCACTAGTGCCCGCACTGCCGCCATGTTCCGAGCCGCCTCCAGCCTGACTGCGTCCATCCGTAGACAGATAATCTGGCCAGTCCGCCAAATCAATGGCAATCGGCTGCTGATATCCAATGTCTAGACCTGGTATACCCTGAAGTATATCACCGTCGTCAGTGGTATGCGGCGAAAGCACACCATCGCGCCTGCCTTCATGCGAATGCGGTGCACTGCCCGAGTCGCCAGAGCTGGCCACATCCACATTAAGAATATCGCCAGCCTGCTCCAGCAGTGTTTGTGCATTTATTGCCGCCTTTGCTCCAAGCTGAATCGCCTCCAAGGCAGTGGTCCTTGCGAACGACTGTGCGCCTCGTCTGATTCCCTGCATCAGCCGTCCATCCTTGCGATAGTGTTCCAGTGGTAGTATCACTAAATCAGCGACTCCCGAACCAATGTTGACAAGCGACCGCAGCGGGGTGACTCCTGACACAACGCCTGGTATCTGTGTCTGCGTTAGATGAGGAAGCCACATATGTCCCAGTGCCTGCACAAGCTTGGAGATCCCTGCCACACCGCGCTTCTTGACAGAGATAAGGGTCATCTCGGCGTCTTCCAGCGGGAAAAAGTTTAGCAGCTCCATGGGCTTTCGAGATGAGCCGCCGTATGACGATGCCGTATCTTTAGTTGTTGCAGGACCTGAAGAGGACCCGTCCTGATGTAGACCAGTACTTCCATCTTTGGGCGATGACGACGAATCGACACCGCTGCCACTAGGCTGCGCCCGCATTCGCCGCGGCTTGTAGTCAAAAATAACGTTGATAGGAGCAAACCTAATAATCTGGAAGTAGGGCTGCTCAGAGGTATGCAGCGGCCACGACTTGCGCCCGCCAGCCGCCCGTTCATTTTGTGTCGCACCATCGCTAGCAGCATTAGCATTAGCAGATTTTCCTTCGGATTGCTCGAAGAATCCAATCAGAAAGTCCAGAGCATCCTGGTGAATATAGCATCGCAGCGGGCTAATCTCAACATCAACACGCAGTTCTATTGTTGCTGGCTGCGACGCAAACGGCCTGACACCCTCAGCTAGAAGTCGGATCATCGGCTCTGCATTACTGTCAGGCCATCTGCTAGATCGTTGGCGGCGCATGTGCACGTTGGTTACACGATCAGAGTCGGTAGTACCCGAGGTAAGCAGCTGCCGGTTACGCGCCGTTGCTAGCGACTGTAGTGATGCTGGAAGCCCAGTCTTAGCATCGCGCCTGCGAGTAAGGAACTTTGACCATTCTGACGATTCGAGCTCGTCGAGGATCTCAAGCAAATCCACATTCAGACCCAAATCAAATGCGGTCTCCGATGACTCGGCGTATTGCTTGTACTCTGAATGAACATGCACAGCACACATCTCAATCTGGGGCTTTGCGGAGCGCCGTGTAGCTCGCGGACGATGCAGTGGCGTCCGCGATGATAATAAAGGACCTGGTGAGCTGCTGTGATAGTCAAATGGTGTTCGACGTTCAGGCATGCTTGCGGATACTTGGATATGCGCCATTCCTTTGTCAATTGGAGTTGTTGGGTCATCCAGGCTATCCATGTACGTCGTGATAATGCCAATATCCGCTGCTGCTGTCGAAGACAGATCGGAAGACTTTTCGAGAGCATCATACCAATCCTGACCTGAATGTAGGCGCACTTCAGCCCGAGCCACATCTACTGTTAGACGCAAAACTGGCTGATCCCTATCAGAGTCAGTCAAAGACTCGTCGCTCGACACATCCTCGGGATCTGGTGCCTTAAAGTAATCATCGATAACGCCAAAGCGGCCAGCTGCATTGTCGGCTTGCTTAGCAGAGTTCGGTTTGGCGGCACCAATAAATTGGCCCTCGCTCGTGTCCTCAGCAACTACCACCTTGACTGGTGTATTGCCAGTATCAGAGCGCACATCGATGAACTCGGCCTTTGGTAACCGTGTGCCGCGTGTCCCTTGCGAGATAAAGTTAGAAGTCGGAAAGTCAGGCTCCAGTAGAACCGAGGCATCTACATCGTGCGTTTGCCTAGCAAAGCGACTCTGAAGCTTCAGGCTGTTTCGGCGACTGCCTAGATGAGCGCGTCTATTATGCGCTGTTACTGGACCACAATTATTTTCATCGTCGGACATAAAATCGCCATCGCTGTCCATGTTCACAAAGTCATCTAAGTCAAGTGCATCGTCACTAAACTCCAACTCACCAGCATCATCCATACCATGAGCCATACCCCTGGCTGGGTGCTTGACTTTGGACCGCTTGCTATCAAGTGATGGTTTCTTCGAAGAATCACTTCCTCTCAAATTCAGCGGTGGCGGTAGTACTGGCATCTGATTATGTTGCTGCTGACGCGACTGCGGCTTCTTCTGAATAGGAACACCAGTATAGGCGCTCGGGCTGATTGGCTTAGCACGCTGGGAATATATTGGCTGCACTGGTGACGTTGGCGACAAAGCATTGCCTCCAACCACCTCGTACTCGTCTGCAACATCCGACAACTCATGCGACGCAAAATAATCCTCGATAACTAGCGCATCAATATCGTCGCGGCCGTTCTCAAAATCGTGTGTAAAACTGTGGCTGCTCGGGCTATGCGACGATACATGCGAGTTGCTTGACAGCAATGAGCGAGAAGCTGCATATGCGTTGCTGCTCTCGTGGCTAGCAGCATTCGGCATGGCAACGAAGGCATCTTCCTCGATATCGCCGAATATATCGTCTGGTCTTTGTCCCAAGATCTGAGGCCCAACCGAGTGCTGCTTCTTAGGGACTTGTGTCTTGCGGTTGTTCATATTCCCTCTAAAGTCCTCCAAAAGTCCGCGAACAAGCTGTGGAAGAGTATTCGCAGAGTCTCCGCACGCATCGACCACCAGCGCTTCGCTGTATAACTTGAGATCTAAAAGCGGGTTTCCATCATCGAACTCCTTTGTCCTCGAGGTAATATCAACCATGTCCATATGAAGCAGCGCTGCGTATCCGTGGTCCTTCCAAAACCTTCCCGTGGATATCCACGCATCGCTAGATACGTCCACGGGAGAAAGTGGCTGAGAATCCGCAGACGTGCCAAACACAGAAAGTCCCTCAATGTAATAGCGAAGTTCTTCATCGTCGCGCTTGGGGATTGGCGAGTTGATTCCAACAATAACGCCCAGGCTGTCCACCGAGACAACAGCGCTACCAATCGCCGGCTCGTTGGTTGGCACCCATCGAAGTGACGAATTCTGCATGTTTAGCGACAGGCACATGGGCTTTGGTGGTGGCTGCACCATGCCAGATGTTCCCGACGAACTGAAAAATGCCTCGAGCTCGCGGAAGCATCGTGAGTTGCTTTTAAAGTCGAACGTTGACCATGTTGTCTTGAGCACAATCTCAGACTCTTCTGTAATCGTTGGCGAGGTCAACAGAAACAATGACAGCTGCGGCGTGATTATCGGCGAATCTGATGTCGCAAAGGTATGACTGAGGACAACCTCGGTCTCGCAATCCCCTTCAAAAGACGAAAGCCGCACCTGGTTGGACTCTACGCTTGCATATGCCCGGCCCTTCTCCACAATAGCATTGGAGAAAAACAACTGCGTGTTGTCAAGCCTGCACCTTTGTGATACATTACTAGGTGTACGAGACCCATGCCTGAGGGCGCTCACATCCCCGCGGTTTCCAGAGTCGTTACCATCCTCGCTATTGATCTGAGCCGCCATCCAAGGGATATCGACTAGGACAGAAACTGGCAAACTGCCCCCTCTACTAGTCTCAAACGGTGCAGCGCCTCCCATGTGTGTCGCGGTTGCCTTTCTATCTTCTTGAATCGACTGCCACAGCAAAAAGTCATTAACCACTGCGTTGAGCCGCTGGTAAGTTCCGCGACCAAGCGAGATATTTGCCTCCGGAAGATGGCATGAAACTACCACCCGCGAATGAGTAACAGCATGGCGCTCAAACTCCAGCGTTGTTGTCAACTCGGACTCGGGCGCCATGCGTACTCGGATATTGTCATTCACGGCCGAAAACGCATCAAATGCCGGCGGCCGGTGCCACGAGTCATCAGACTCGCATGGCTCCTCGTCGTTAGAAGCCATAGTAATCTCGATGTGGGGCCGTGGAACCGATACTGTATCCGAGGCTGGTTCTCTGGCGTGCGATGGTTCGTGCACTGAAGCAAAGTGTTCAACCGAGTCGCCGCCTTCGACCAACTGAATACTGGTATGCAGCGCCTCGCATTCAACCCGCAAGCCAGAGCCGCCAGCCCTCTTACGCGATTCCAGTAGCTCTTGGATATGTGGATGGCGCATGTGCCCCTCTGGTGCAACATTTGGCGACTGGCTGCTGGTGGCTGTGCCGTTGACGATATTAGAGATCACGGCATCCACGGCATCGATGCAAAAGTGTCCAGGCGCAGCCTGCTCCTCCTTTGTCCGCGGTCGAAGCTGCGAGCTGCTGTTGCTAGCGCCCGATTCGCTACCAGCGGTACCTGGGAGCAAAACCCACACTCGTATCAGCGGACTGCAAACTGCCACGTTAGAAGGAACCTTCAGCTCCGCTTCAAGTCTCAAATTCTCCATCAACTCCTCGATAGATTCAGTTCCATCGCGTGCACCACCAGTTCGATGAGAAGGAAAGGCGGTAGCATTGGCCCCTGATTGATTTGTGGCGTCATCTGTCGCGATTGGAGAAAGGCCACTAACGAGTTCCAGATACACTGACAACCGATCAGTCAGGTCCTTGTTCAGCACCAAGACAATCGGAGCAATGTTGATCGTCAATGCCACGTCCGATTCGGTGGCATGGATCCAAATGTCATACTTTGCTGAGTTTCTCGCACATTGATCGCGCACGGAACGTGGATCGTGGTTGTCCAGGCTACCTCCACGCAATGTCCTGTCAATCGTCACCAGCGGCAGAACAACTGGATGATGGTTAGGACAGTTATCGTAGAGATTGAAGCTTTGCAGATATATGCTGATAGTCGTTGTGCTTATACCAGATGCACCCTTTGAAGCACCGGCCATATGTGTGGGGTCCAAACCTGTGGCCCGCGCCGTTGTGTCGCGAGTCATTGCAGCCCAAAAGTCTGTGCTCATAAACCCAGTCGTCGGATTGCTCTGCGCGCCTGGTATCTCAACAGAAGGTGTACTTTCCCACTTTGTAGAAAGTCCTTTCAGATAGAGTGCCAGATGTTTCACAGTCTCGAGCTTAAGACGCAGGACAGCAAGACTGCTCTCATGCCACGCATCCAGAAAATCCTTGGGCTGAGGAACAACCGCAATGTAGATGTGTTTGCAGCTGAGATTGATCCATTTGGCAAATTGCGGCATAAATCCTGCTGCAGGAGAGGGTGCGTCGTTTCCAAATAGCTCCTGGTATTGATCCCGCATTGCATGGCGCTTAAGCTTTCGCTTGATAAGCGGAGCTGCAGTCTGTGCGAGGGACAGGATCCGCGCCATTTGCTCCTTGGTTACAACGCCAACTATGTCATCGATTACAAGGGAGACATCCCAACCACTCGTCGTAGGTTCCTCGCCCAAGTAATTGCGAGTTCGCGCGCCAGCGTACTGTTGTGAGGAAGGTTCGGTCGTATGGCTCTCCGCTGCTGGCTTGGCTGCACGGAATTCGCCAGGCATTGGTCCCATGTATGCTGACTCACCTGTTTCAGACTTTCGATGACCAGCTCCAGCGCCCGTGGACTGCACCGGTGCAAGTTCTGAGAACGGCATACGTCGATGAATGCGTGCGTGCGCTGAGATTGGTGCACCAAGTGTGGATAATATAGTTGTAGGCCCTGTTGAATTGGAGTCTGATGTTGGAGACAGGATGTTGACATGCAGCCCTCTAATTTCCAGCACCTTGTGCAAAGTGCGAAACTCTACCACCTTGTATTCAATCCCGGCTGGATGATCGCGATCGTTACCAGACCCGCTTTTTGGACTCGCGTCCCCGCTGCCACGCGCGCTAATCTTGCCGCTGCGTCCGTTAGTCCCCGGAGTCGACTCAGATTTTCCAGCATTACTAGTCTTCTCATCCAAGAGCTCAACACTGTTTACCACGAGTTGCAGCATATCTGCCTTGTCAGCGGGATCCTTCGCATCTATTGTGATTGCGCACTCAATAGTGACCCTTTGCACGCGAATATTCACTGCCGATATTATACGGTCGACCATCTCGCTGATTACTTGCAAGCCCTGGACAGTACTTCCGGGTGAGCCTGGCATTGGGAAGGCATCGCTGCTATCTACAAACTCACTGTCGCTTTCACGGTAACCTTCACCAGAAGACATTGGGCGCTTCAGTGAGTCGCCGGCCAGACCTGTACCACTGCCGTGCTCGCTCTTCACTTGACTTACAGTCGCTGGACGTCCATGCGAGCGGTGCAGTCGCGACCTCTCTTCGTGAGCATTGGCAATGAGCCGCTCAACATCCTTGCTAATAAAAACCTCGTCTTTGTCACCGTACCCAAGCGTCTCTGCTCGTAGAAAGTCGTCCGCAATAAACATCGACGAGGTGAGGATGGATACGCCGCCCTCGGTCATTGCTATCGACTCTGCCATGTTGGACCTGCCTGCACGCATGCGACTCCGCTCACCATTGTCATTATTGCTTATCACGTCGCTAGCTTCTGGCACGTCATCGTTGACGCCATCGTCATCCAGTCGACTCCTGATAACGAGGTCTTCTATCTGGATTTCGCAATGGCCAGTCCATAGCTGCGTCCACGGAACCGAGACTGATATAAGCCCAATAGTGCCGCTGTTTACCACAACAGGCAAACTACCAATAGCGTCATTGAGCGCCTATAGCATTAAAGGCATGTAAAAGTGGATATGCTGCATTAGCCAGTCATCTCCAACCCCACACGCTGGTGCTTGGATGAACAATATCAGACAAGTATTTATCAAATATACCATACCTCTTCAGAAAGCTCAACGTTCCGCAGTCGCACTTGGCCGCCGCTAAGCTGAACATCTAGATTATCGTCGTCCAGCTCAGTCTTTAAAAATTGACCAACAGTTCGTCGCAATAAAAACTTGACCAAACGTTTCTGCAGCGAATTGGACACTGCCCACGAAGGCAACGAAAACGACCAGCCCGCCGGCCACATGTTGTATTAGTCACGTTGTCCCTTTAAAAAAAAGGCAGACGCTGTTGGGTTGCAGTGCTGTACACGCACAAAGCAGTGCAGTAGTTACTTAAACAAAATGTATCTCAGTATAATGCTCCGCATTCAACACGGCAATACTAGGTAAGTTATAATGAAAGTAAAAATAAAAAGTATATAGCGTACAAGCTGCGTAAACTAGTGGCAGCTGAATTGCAAGTAAAATGCTAGAATGCAAAGCTAAGCAGTTCGGGAAAAAGGTAAGGCAAAAGGGACAGAAACCCCACGTCACACATGGCACAAAGGATGAACAGACAGACGCGGCTCACGTGGTTATTTCGGCTTGATTCAACTCACATGATATTTAAATCAGATTGTGCTTTGATCCTCAACGCTCTTCCCTATCACTGTGTCCCCAATTACTGGCCCGTCCGTGCCGCACTTCACAGTGCGCTTCACAGCTCCTCAACAGTTCTTTCGAACCTCTTTTTTTTTTTGCGAACCTTCCATTTATCCAGTATAGAAAAATCATGACTCGGCTGCATCTGAAGCAGATAACTACTATAGCACTGACTGCATATGCTTCTAGCAACTGTCTTGCCCGCGAGCTTGGGCTTCGACAGATTGCTGGCGAGGGCGCAGTCGCATCTACCACGCCTGTAGATGCTGGTGCTGTTGCTCCGGTCGACACTGCACTGACACCTTCACAGGCCGGAGTCGCTACTACGCCAGTAGAAGCAATCACCGAACCTGTTGCTGGAGTAGATGTAGCAACGACACCCACTGCCGCCGCGATTTCGCCAACCACCACTCCAGCACATGCAACTTCTATTATACCAACCCCTGCTGATGTCGCTCCTACCACCACTTCGATGCCGAAGACCACACCAACTCCAACACCCATACCAGCCACTACGAAATCGAGCACTTTTACAACAACATCAGATACCACTGCTCCGACAGTTCCAGCGCCTGGCGACCTGGGTGCCGCTGGTGGCGGCGGAGGCAACCAACCAGTATTGACGTCGGAGCCGGACAATGTATATACAGCAACGCAGGGTAGCGGTGGCATTCTTGACTATGGCTCGTGTCTGGAGTTTGAAAGCCAATGCAATTCTTTGTGTACAGACGGTATCTTTTCTATGAATTGCGTGGATGGTGGTATATGCCTATGCTACGAGGATACCTCGAGCAATAGCGTGAGCGAACACGATGGAGGTGACGGCGCTACTTCCTCAGATAGCTCTACAACGCGGCAGCTTTCTGTTTGGGGAATTTCTGCCATGGTAATTCTCGTTGCTACAGGTGCTTTCATTTGATATTCAGCGTATATAAATATTGCCTTTATTCATGTGTGCCACATATGCACCATTCATATGATTATGTGTGCGGTACTGCTGGCCATGCAGAAACCTGAAAGAGTCAACAGATTTTTCTTCTTATGCAGCTCACAAATGTTAACACGCTGTTGTATAATCCATTGTTGTCGTTTTTTTTTCGCTTTGCCAACTTTACTGCGCCGCACAAGCGCTCAACAAAATCGAAAAGAAGAAACGCTAAGCAGTCTTGTTTCTGGTATAGGGCAGTGGTTACTACCCCCAAATGTTGTGATATTTATGTCTTGGACTTCCTGGTGTTCTTCTTGCAGCACTTGGTGAGTTTCTACAGCTAATCAGAAAAAGAGCATCAATGGCAAGCATCTACTGCTTCCATCGGAATGCATCAGGGTAGCTTGATTATTGCTGTCTGATCGGATCAGCTCAGATGCTAAACAAACAGCATGTTGCAGTATTTTTTCTTTTGCAGTTTGAATCAGCAACACACTTTTCAACAGCACTATTCTATGCAATGAGCAGGCCGTTTATTCCGGAGTTATTAACGCCTTGTATTCGACGCAACATACTCATAGCTTCGCGTCGGTGGTATAAAGCCGAGCGACACTCGTCACTGGCTCCAGAGACATGGATTATAACTAGTCGCGGGGCAGAGGCCGAACTTCCGGCTATATCACTGGCGACAGAACTTGGAACACCATATTCTATAAAACATACACAGTGGTCACGGATGTCAAGTAACATCCTAACCCGTTCATTTGTTGATCTAAAGAATGTGATTAGTGGCGCACGTACAAGGAATATGACATTTGTTAAGGGTACAGGTAGAGAGATCATGCCACGCTTTGCGATTGCTGCGTCAAAGGACGCATTACCTGGACTTCTCGAAATTAAGAAGAGATCAATGGATCGGTCAATTTTAATATACCTTGGTCTACCAGCTACGTCGCTATCAAACATCGACGTACTTGCGTTTTCGAAACTGAATCAGATGAAACTGCGAAGACTGGGACCTGCACGAGCTAACCTCGAAAACTCTGTAAGCACACTCCTGCCGCTGAGTGGTGTCAAGGCAGTGCCGCAAACCTTTGCGCTCGAGCCTGCTGTGGTTGTATGCATTGGTAAAGGAATTGAACCTGCTGGATACCGGATGATGAAGAGTGATGTCGAGTTTTTAGCACAGCAGCTACAACACATCCCAAGATCGCGTATTCGCATAGTCCTACCATTCGAATTACATCCAAAGATGCGAACGTTAATTGAAACAAACCTTATTAGTCCCCTACGAGAACGAAGCGTAGACTTTTGTGGTGAGGAACACCAACCCAGAGAGATAGAGATTATCGATTACGCACAAAGGAATCAACCACCTTTGTCCGATGTCCTGGCATCGGCATCACATGTTATTGTTACTGCAGACGACATTCCCTCAGTATCGCTTGCTGTGTCGCTTCAGCGCCCAGTTTATATTGCTGGCGAAGAACGTACTACTGGATTGCTGCGCGATTATTACCACACTCTGGATTCAAACAATTTTGTACGGCGTTTCTATCCAAAGGGGAGCCGCTACAGTTACATGGTTGCGTCTGATCTTGTTGGCAAGGTTGACGAGTTTAGCGCCATTCGTGACCACGAACCCTGGGCTGTGTATGATGCGCAAAAGGATCTGGAGCATGTTGCCTCATTTGTCCGCAAAGTATACGACGAATCAAATAGATAAGCAATTCAGTGTTGCTTTTTGCTTTCTTTTTAATCCTGTGAATGCTTAATAAAAAATAGAGATGCCTAGCTTTCAGCCTCAACCTCGCGGCCTTGGAATACCTCCTTGCCCATTTTCTTGTCCAATCTACAGGCTGGATTGGCCTCAATCATGCCCAGATCAACCTTATGTCCGACCAGAGCGCGAATATTATCAATTCCATATTTGATCATTGTTGGTCTCTCCAACGAAAGGCCAAATCCAGCAACCCGCACACCTTCTGGGAGACCAAGCGGACGCAGCATCTCTGGACGGAACATACCCGAGTTTCCAATTTCAACCCACTCTCTGAATCCCTCGTGCCACGAGAAAATTTCCATGCTGGGCTCCGTGTATGGATTATAGGTAGGCTTGAAACGCAGATCCGTGATGCCCATCTTCTTAAAGAAAATGTCCAGGAAGTCAATCAAGCTCCCAAGCGACATGTTCTTGTCCGCAATAAGGCCCTCGACTTGGTGGAATTCTGCCAGATGTTTAGCATCGACGGCCTCATTTCGGTAGACGCGATCTATCGAAAAATACTTTGCAGGGCGGTAAGGCTGCTGTGCTAGCTTATGCAACATATAAGCACTGATTGCAGTGGTGTGGGTGCGCAAAAGAAGCTTCTTGGACTCAGCCTCTGACCACGGGTAACGATATCCAATCGATCCGTAACCGCCCTTCTCATGCACATCCCGTACTACCGGCCAAAAGTCTGGCAAGGAGTTCGCAACAGCCGGGTCCTTCAAAAAGAAGGTATCCTGCAGATCGCGTGCCGGATGTTGCTGCGGTACAAACAGCGCATCAAAGTTCCAAAACGATGATTCCACAAAGTTGTTTGTAGGCATCTCTTCAAAACCAGTCTCAAAGAACACTTGACGGAATTCTTCGCGCACTTTCATCAGCGGATGTAAATGTCCGCCATTGGGGCTAATACCAAGCGAGTCAAAGTTGAATTTCTTAAACTCGGCCGACTTCCACGCGCCACTCTGCAGCATTTCCAGCGTCAAGTCCGTCGCCTGTCTTTTCAGTTCCGTCGAAAAACTGGGGCCCTTGCGTACTGCATACGACAGAATCTTGTTCAGCTTGATCAGACTGCGTCGCTTCAGATCCTTGATTACATCCTTGCTGGGATGCGTCCCGGTCTGGTGCACCGTTTCAAGGTCCACCTTGGTCTGATCGGTAATGCTATCCACTAAGCGTACGATGTTGCTGCCGTTCTTTTTGATCCACTTATTTTTAAATCCCTTGCCCTGTCCCAAGTTCGCTTTGGCGCCAAACTTTGCCTTTAGTGCCTCAATCGAAATACCCGAGTCACCAGAAGGCACTGCTTCAAATATTTGAGCCTCATAGCTCCCATTCTCAAGCTGGTCCTTGCCTTCTGCCTCAATTGTCCACACTTCGGTCGTGAGTGTATCATATGTAACCTTCTACAGCGCGTAAAATAATTGTTGCAGTTATAAATCTATAATAGATTAGAACTACACAAACATGACTTTTTTTTGCGCTAGGTCCTGTGGTTGCTCGCGACTATTTCCTCAAATTGCATGCAGTTAATTACAAGGAATTGCTTACCTCTTGGCTCTCGAGACTCTTCAGCGCTCCCAATATAGTCTCTACTGAAACATCCTTGAAGGTGGCAGTAGTGTTCTCGATCAAGCCCTCAGTGTCGAGCTTTCTTAGAATCGTTAGCTTTAGCTCGTCGCTCATTGTCGAGTAGTCTACGCACCAGGGTAGCAGCAACGGTAAGAGAAAGGTGACGAGCAGATTGTTCTTTTACAAAAGCACAAGTTGCAATTCGCCCTTTTCTCTCTTCACTTTCTTGTTTGTCGCTTTGTTCGACTTGACGAAACGTGAGTCAGGATAGGCAGTCTGATCCGCTGTGATTAGTCAGATTAACACATTTTATCCACAGCGCGTTTGTGTGGTTTGCGTTGGTGTTAGTGGAAAAGTAAAAGCAGCCAGTGGCAATTATTCCTGTCCTATGGCATGGGTAGCACCGGCAGTTGACAACATTGGCAATGGAATCCAAGGAGTATCAACGTCTGCGGGACTGGCTTTCATTTGTTTTACTTGGCGGGCAATTTTCTTCAACAAGCCCACACGCTTTGCTTGTCTCTAGATACATCCAACACAACACAGCCCATCTATTTACACAAGGTATCCGACAATCACAAACTGAATAACACGCAATAAGTATACTCACAACATGTTCCTCTCTAAATAAAAGCACACAGTTGTTATAGTCTCTACGTAATTTGTATAAAAAAAATTATCAACAAGACCCCTGCAGCATTTCAACGCAAAAAAATGCTAATGCAGCCCCGCGAACTTGTATTCAAAGAAATACTGCTCGCTCAATTTCAGCGGCTGCCAACCCAAGTTTTGCGTCTACATCTACGATTTACCGCACAAAAAATCTGCAGGCCAAGCGCTCTATCTCTGATAGTAAAGATAAGCAGACACTGCTCTTAAGATAAATGCGGAATAATCCGCCTTCTGAATGGCGCAGGATGGACAAAGGAAAGGATTCATAGCGCTAGTGCAATACACTTGTTCACAGTACCTTACAGAGTACTGAAACTGCCCGGCGACTTGGCAGAACAAGATGATATCAAGGTGGGTTTTATATGCTGGTCTGCTGAAGCGCTAGCACTTGTAGATCAAATGGATGTGTTGCGTATATATTTATTTTTAATTAGACTACAATTGATACAAATACGCAATGTGTCTATGTCGTTTTACTCTTTTCCACCGCCAACGCCAATGTCAACGCAAACCACACTGCCAACGATCTCTCCGCCCATGTGCAAACAACAACTCCATCCGCAACGCAAACACACACCCCGTTTGGCGCAATCTCGCCATACCTAATTCCGCCAGAACAATATTTTCAAAGTGCTAATACTTTTGCAAATTTCAGCAATGTCACTTGGGCTTGCGTACGGCGTGACTGATTATTAGAAAAACTAGATGTGCGCAAAAAAAGAGTAGTTTACTGCTGATGCATCACAACATGAGCTAGTCATATGGCTAGGAGACATGCGCAAAATGAATTTCACGTGCCCCCACTGCTGCTTTGTCGGGTTACAATGACCTTGTTTTGTCTACTGCATTTTGCAAAAGGCATTAACGTTGGCCGTTGGTTATTTTGGCAGAATTTGGTATGGCGAGTTTGCACCATTCGGGCAATGTGTTTGCTTTGTGGGCGGAGAGGTCGTTGCCGGTGTGGTTTGCATTGGGGTTGGCGGCGGAGCAGGAAGCAACATTTGCGGGACTGGCTTGCATTTGTTCAACTTGGCAAATAATACTCTTTAACGAGGTTATACGCTTCTCATTTTTAGACACAATCTACAAAAAAAAACAGCCTATCAAGGCATCCGACAAATATAAACTGAATATCGCGCAATAAACCAACTCTCTACATGCTCCTCTTTAAGTAGGAGTAGATAGATGTTATAGTCTCTATGTGATTTCTATAATAATACTAACTGGATTCCTGGGGAATTTAAACAAGGAAATAAAAATGCTCTTACAATACCACGGTCTCGACGTACCAGGAAATCTGCTCGGACAGTGTCCGCAATTACTGGTCCAAGTAATTACTGGATGAAGCGCCTTGCCTCTGATAGTGGGAATGAACGGCCATTGCTCTTAAGATACTTGCGGGATAATTTGCCTTCAAAATGGCGCAGGCTTAGTAAAGGCAAGGAGCCGAAGTATTATTGCTATGCACTTATTCACAATATTTTTCAGAACACTGAAACTGTTCTGCATCTTGGCAGCACACGATGGCATGAGGTAAATTTTCTATGCTGCGCCGCTAAAGCGCGAGCAATTGTGGATTAAATGTATGTGTGGTGTATGTATTTACTTATTAATGTACAACTGATACTAGTACGCAATGTTTTCTGATGTTTTCCTCTCTTCCATTGCCAACTACAACCTCACCGCCAACGACCTTTCCACCTATGCGCAAGCGACACCCCGCCCACAACGCAAATGCACTGCCTGCTTGGCGCAAACCCGATTAATCAAATCCCGCCAAAATGATTAACCACCAACGTTAATATTTTGCAAAATACAGTACCATGGAATGTATTTGAACAAGGAGGCAGACGCCGAGAGAAGGCATCCGTGGGGCGCAGCGCATTGGACTTGGCAACCGTATATGGGGCTGATGGTTGTACACAATGACGGTACACGTGCAATGCCCTTGTTTCACGCACCAGGCGGTTGCAGCGCGTTCTTTTGCGGACAACGGACGACGCATGACGCTGCGAAAGTCATCCTGGACGATTGCGAGAAAGAAGAGGCTCGCACATGGCCCAATTGTTTAACAGACATGGTGGACACAACACACGTATGATTGCATATGCGTGCCAGAGGCACGGCTTATCAAGCAAACCTGCAGATATGGCACCTGCTTTGAAGGTGCTTTCGGAAAACGGAGATTATTGTTGCTCTGATAGTATAGAAGCATCCACATGCACATGTCCGCCTGTCTGTCCACATTTTTCATGATGCGCTATAGGATTCGCGCGTGCATATTCCGTCCAGAGCAGAGGCGTTCCAGTTACAGTGCAGAATACTCAAAGATAGTATTTGGGTTTTACACCACGCAGATCCAGTCTATCTGATTGCAGGTACGGGTATGACTGCGGAATTGGGCTTGTTTTTCGTGTTTGGGGGGACTGCGGCAGACTCGTGTGCGTGTGGTTTGTCAGCGACCACATGCTGTTACATATGTTATCTTTAGTTGATTTGGACGTTGGTGTTTGGGATGGAGTGATTTTGCGTAGCGGATAAGTCTGTTGCGAAGGGGCAGCACTTGTATGGTCACCAAGCAACGGCGACGATATTGCTGTCTTGGAATTGAAAAAGCGAGGAATGTATGGAATAGAGCCAGATCGGGTAATCGGAGCAGGTTGATACGCACGCAGGCATAGAACTGCTGCTGTTGCCTGATGCCTGTTTTTTTTGCTGCCCGATGTCTGCTGCAGCGCTGCTTCCACAACATGAGCCCTCTTGCATCATCCTGCCTGCAGGTGAGACGACATATTTCCATTCTCTTTCTTCATCGACCATTCACCACAGTCTTTAATATAGCCCTCAACTTGCGTCTGACTTATGTACAAAGAAGGGACATGCTTATTCGGCAACAATCTCTGTGTCTACTAAATCAGCTTCAAGCCACTAAGCGTCTAAGAAGGAAAAAAGGAATAATCGCCTTCATCACTTCATTTGAGCATGACCCAAGTTGGAACCCAATCTTTTTATGTCTTGGCCAGCTGGCACGCGCAGCATCTTTTGTCTATTTAAGTGCACTTTGGGATTCACGGCCATGCGTTCTCTTTTTCTTTCTCTCTTGGCACATTGTATAGGTTCGCAATTATTAAAAAAAATCACTTTTCTTTTTTCTCTTATTTTGCTTTTATAAATTATTTTTGCACGTATATTTATACTCATCTTTTTGCGCTCTCTCTCATTTTTTGCTCCCTTTTCTCGTTCATCTGCATCTGTCATTAACCTATTTGCATCCTGTACATGTACTAAGGAATACGCTCTATCAGCTGTCGCACTGTGACCATATTACAAAATAATGACACACTTTAGGCCCCCCGTTCTTTCAAAGGATATTCCGACAAATATTAAAATAATTGAAGACGACGTGGAAACTCGCTCGCAGATTTTAAGTGAGATGTAGCTCTGATGGCTGTGCATCATATTGAAGCCAGTGCTTATTAACTTTCTAGTGTTTTACTTGCACTTATGGACGGTTAGTAGCGCTGGTCTCGACGTCGGGCCGCCTCGAATGGCTTGCCTTTTTCTTTTCTTGCATACCAAGCAACCTTCATGGATAGCATCTCCATTTGCTGGTTCATTTGTTCAATATATGCGATAGTAATCCATATTGTCAGCCCTTCTCAGAGCCCTGCCTGCCCTTTTTTAGAGCTGGCACTTCCCGAGAATAGGGAGGCTGGTTGTCAATTGCGCAAAGATCTGCACATTTGTCGTAAATAAAACCTGCAGCTGGCCGACATAATTGATATCTGTACCCTTGGCACACGTGCACGTGAATGCATGTATCCGGCATACCCGACCCGGGGTTCCCGCAGGACAAGAATCCCGGCAGCACCAGCGTTTTGAAAACCCCAACTAGCTTATGTCATCTTTACAAGCGTATCTATTCAGACTACTCTCCAATGAACGCTGGTGCTCTCGAGAACCTTCTGTTATTCTGAGTCCGCATAGTTCATTGAAGGTGCTAGTTGTCCTTACAAGTGGGAGGGCATCAATAAAACTTCCGCCGAAATAGCGTTATCTAGATGCTTTTCTAGAGGCTATTGTTGTTTTCTTTTTAACAACAAAACAATAATAGTAAGCCATACGGATAGTTTATATAGTTTCATTTAAGCTTTGTGCCCCTTGCAACCTCATACAGGCTTGTATCTCTTCTTTCTTTCATATGGGGGGTGACTAACCGCCGCCATTCTCTGAGTAACCTGCAGAACTTTAATTTATCGCTTCTAATGGAAAGAAAAACTACACGGAATTGAAGGTGGGACGATGTTGGAATTTCTACAGAGAAGTGTCTTTTATAATATGCAAATTATTTAAAGATCGGCCAATATCGACACCAATAGGAGAATCCGCCTCTTCTCGACTTTTTGTGCTTGCACATGCTGGCCGACAAGAGCCCATTTTGAACGGCCCAGAAAAATCGGCCATTAACAGTTACATTTGCCGCTGTGCTCAATATCGGCCAACAACAGTGTCATTTTTATCTTCTCTTTGTCGGAATCTCCCGCATCTAAGTAAACCTGTTCCGGACTTCCGCCGTGTACAAGCAAGGCGGGATGGGGCGCAAAACCTTCCTATGTTCGTCTCTCCCACGACTTGCATGAATTGCCTTGACCGTTGTTTTTTTATTTTTTGGTTGGTCTTTTGCTTATAAGCAAGGGGTGGGCGGGGAAAAATGTCTTTTGCAGGATTATATTTTTGTTCCCTTATATCTCGATAAAGTCTCTCCCTTTAATCACTATCTCAAGTCCATTACGGCTCTACAGCCCTTACCTTCTTTTGGGCACAGTTACAACCTATCTACTATACTAGTCTCCAGACATCAGCGCTATCATTGTTTGCAAAGATCTGATAGCAACAGCTACGCTAGCCAACCGCATATCTTGCCTTTTGAACTTTTCCCAACCCACAGAGTGCCAAGAAATGAACACTCCTCTCAGCAACACATCTGCTTCGCAGTTCCAGTCCGACGACGACATCTGCGCATTAAACAACTTACTCGGCATGTCTCCAGTAACGACACCGCACCAACAACAACCACCGACAATCGCAGTTAACGACCAGGACTTGGCTACGTTCTTGGCATCCGCGTCTGCTGCCACATACACAAACGCTCCATCGACAGATACACCAGTATATGACAGTCCTATGATGATCAATTCTGTCGGAATCACTCCAGCACACTCAATACAGTCTCTACAAATTAGTGACCCTAATGCTGATGCTGCGTTTGCTACCGCCTGTCCCATCAATGGCCCTGCTGTATATTCGACTACCAGCACACTAAGCGTAGAGGATTCATTGGCAGCCGGCGCAGTGGACTTTGGTAGTGCGCTTTATGGACAGCAACTGTCGAGTGTTGACCTGGCTACAATTCTTAGCTCGTCTATTCAGGCGCCACTGTCTACTTTCTCACCCTCTTTCGATTTTTGTCAGACTACTTCACCCAACGAAGGGTACTTTGCGCCAACCGACGACTTTGATCAGCTTCTTTCGAGAACATACGGGATTACCAGCAAGCGTAAACGTCAGGATTCGGAAGATAATACAATGCCTGCACCAACAGGAGCACCACTGAGTAAACGGGTCACTATGCCTGCATTATTTGATGGGAAGAGGAATTCTATGGGCGCACCTATACAGCGCATTGCCTCGTATCATCCTGGCGCAATGGCCGGGTCCATGTTAACGCCAGAGAAAAGCCCAATTGACAATACAAAGGTTGTAGGTGCAATGGGTTCTAATGGCACTGCTCTAATCGGGCAGCTACCTATAGCGCACCAACGCAAGGTTGCGCATAATGCCATTGAGCGGCGCTATCGTAACAATATCAACGATCGGATTAGCGATCTTCGCAACTCTGTGCCTGCTCTTCAGCATATTCGTCCAAAGAAGGCACATAGCAGCGCGCGCACCCCAATCGACACCGAAGACGGCGGCGATATTGATGACAGCGACACACACATTGACGGCGTCGAGGCAGCTACAAAACTAAACAAGGCTACGATTTTGGGCAAATCCACCGAGTACATCTACCACCTACGGCGGACCAATGACCAGCTCAAGCGTGAGTCGCTGTACTTGCAAGATGTAATTAGCAAGCTTCCCAATGGTGAGCGGATAGTCCAGGCAATATTGCAAAAGGCCAAGGGTGACTCTGCGGTAGCTACAGCTAAACTACATATGCCTGAAAATGCACTGCACTCAAAGAAGAACAAGAAGCGCCAGGCATAAATGATATTTTTTTAATCTAGATAATCTTGTTTTGCTGGATGTAATATACTTTAAATGTTGTGCTTTGCAGGGGGCTCAATTAGCAACCTCCCGACAGGGAACTTAATCTACGACCATAAGCTCATTAATCTAAAAATGTAGAATCCGACTTTTGTCGAGTCAAACTGGTATAACTGTGTTGCTTTTACAACACTGATTTCTTTACTTGCTGTTCTACTTTATAACATCCATATTATCTTTATTGACTATGGATATGGAGATCGATCAACATAGTTCATCTGCAGAGCTTCCAGCTACATTTAGGACAACAATTTCCAAGCAAGATTTCTATTACTTTAGCATCTGTCTAGTCACCAGCGATACTACAGTGATAGATCCGCAGCAATACCTGAGCTATCTAGAAATGGTTATTAATCGATTGCATGGAGCTATTGGTGGAGGAATTTCTGTTGATCTATTAAATTATGAGTATCCTAGAGCAACTATACGTGTTCCATTCAACAAGCACAAGGCTGTTTGGCAAGCGATGACAATAGTCCCATTCAGACTGTTGACTGATGTCGACGCGCACTTTCAGGTAGTTCGCGGATCAGCGTTTGCAATGGGTGTATCAACAAGCAGTCGCAAAGTCCCGGCATTTATTACAACCTAGCAATCAACTCTCTATAGGCATAGAGGTATAGAATTTGACAATAAAAAAATTCTACTCAGATTTTATCTTTTTGGCCTTCTTGGTCTTTACTGGCTGCAGTACGTAATCCGATGCGGTAGAAGTATCAATGTCTCGCTTATTCTCCCTAATATCCGCCTGAGCCTTAAATTTATTCCTGAGAGCCTCGAGTTGTTCCTTCTCAGATTTGTCTGCATGTTTCTTGCTGGCACTCTTTTTCGCAGTCGAGTTCGTAGGCAGATCTTCCTTTGGCGCAACAAATGATTTCTCGCGCTCAGCATCCTTTTTCGCACGGTTTTCCATAGAAGCCTGCTTTCTGCGCTCAACCTCACGCGCCTTCTTCTCGTCAGGTTTAAGGAAATATTCACCAGACTTCAGTTGCATATCGATCTTGCTTGGAGTAGGTGCGGGTGGGAATAGCTCCTTCTTCTTTTTAGTGAGCTTGGGTTTCTTGTGCTGTCTGACATTGCGCTTCTTGAACCGAGGAAGAAAACGATCCCACGATTCATTTGCAAGTTTTGGATCTTTGGCCAGCTCTTTGCGAATCATAAGTTCCTTGATGTGGTATATTGGATGAATGTTCTTCATGCAATCTTCCACAATGCGTCGGACCAATGATAGATTCTTAAGCAAGCCCATTGCTGATACTGTTGAGCCCTGGATCATCACATAGCATTCGGTCAGAAGTTCCACAGCTTTGAGCGTGTTGCCATTTGGTCCCAAAAGTCGTTGCCGCCGTTTGACAAACCGCTCTTTATTCCCTACCAGGTTTCCTATCTTGATAATGTCACACGCCATATCATCGTCCAAAATTTTCATTGCCTGTGGAAATGGCACGCTACGCGAAAGCAGCTTGATCATATCTCGGGCCTTTAAAATATAATAAGGATCCCACGTCTTACGAGTCGTGCTCACAGTCATACTTCCTTCGACAAGATCCAGCTTGCACGCTACTCCGCCTTTCTCAAGCGCTTTCGTCACTAGTGGCCACACTTCGCGCAAATACCCCTCGCGGTACTTTGGAAACAGACTGGCAAAGCTAGATTCCTCCAGCAATGGCCCTGGCATATCCTCGGGCGAAAACGTAAGTGCCTTCTTTATCTCATCTTCAGGTACCGTCGACATGTCAATCAGATCCGGCTTTTCTGCCACGTTGTCTACATATAGTAAGCAAGTATAAGGTCCCCAATTTAAAGGAGTATATGCTCTGTTTCTTTTGTTAGCATGTACCTCTGTGCTGAATAGGTAGTTAGCTGATCTGTTGTCACGTATGTTGCGTCCCCGTATCCTTACCATCCTTTTTATTGGCCATGGTGTTGTGCTGTCCTCCAGGTTAAATAGACCAAGTGTTAATTAAGTTTTACAGAGGAAGCGTGTAAGCACAAAAAAGGTAGAAGCTATATTCCAACGAAAAAGAAAGGTCCAATCACCAGAAAAAAAAAGTAATCTTAAGGCAATCAAATCACCAGCGCACAGAAAAGTTTGCTATGATCCACACCCATCTCAACTGTAGCAACCTTGAACCACATCTCTGCCTCGTATCATTTTTATTTCAGTTGTCACAATATGGCGAAGGAACAGCAGCAGGCGTTTCATCATCGCGCATCGCTAAAGCAAAAGAACAAGCCGTTCAAGAGGCGTTTTGCATCGAAGAACAGCTTGCGGGACAAGTCCAAAGGTCGTACACAGCGGGTCAGCGTCAAAGGAAAGGTACTGCGCAAACATAGCCGGGCCGATCGACGCAATGCCATGCGCACAGAGCAGCGCAAGAAACGCGAGCAGATAGTCCTTTCAACTCGCATATTCAATGGACGTTACCGCGCGCCCAAGATCGTGGCTGTTATTCCGCTGTGTGCTGACTCGGATGTATCGGGTATTGTACGCGATTTGTACCGGTGTGTTGATGAGGAATATCCAGAATCGGCTCCGAAAACTACTCGTGTTCTTGACGTTACTCGCTTTAAGCAGACTATACAGTTTATCGAGGTCGGTCGGAACCTTCTTGATATACTCGATGCTGCCAAGGTTGCCGATTACATGATCATGGGTCTGTCGGCAGAGGTTGAAGTCGATGCCTTTGGCGAGCACTGCCTGAGCGCGATCCAGAACCAGGGACACCCAGGTGTATTCCCGGTAATACGCGATCTTGAGTCTGTACCAGCCAAGCGTCGCAGCGACGTGAAAAAGTCCCTGCAAAGCTTTATGCACCACTTCTTTCCGGATGTTGACAAAGTGCACACGACAGAGTCGCCCACCGAGTCGCTAGCTATTTTGCGCATGCTTACATCTCAGGTACCCAAAGGGATTAAGTGGCGCGACAGCAGGCCGTATCTTATGGCCGAGAGCGTACAGTTTGAACCCAGCATGGATGATCCGCAGGTGGGCAGGCTGGCGCTAACTGGGTATCTGCGGGGTGCTAACATATCTGCAAACCGATTGGTACACATTCCGAACTTTGGCGACTTTCAGATAGAGCAGATATTTAATATACCCGTTGCCATGGAAGGAGCAAAGGGTAACGCCATCGAAGAGGACGATGAGCCAACTGTTCTTGACCAGCCCGATCCAGCGCTACAAGACTCGCTAGTTGACTCAAACGAGCCGAACCAGCTCAACAATGAGCAGACGTGGCCGGAAGACGAGGAAATGGATGGATGGAAGGAGCAGATGGCGAAGATGGAGGAGGATGAGCGCATGCTTGCTGGTGACGGCGAACGTACTCTCCGCGTGCCAAAGGGAACGTCAACATACCAGGCTGCATGGATAGCCGACAATGACGGCGATGAGGGGTCGGATGCCAGTGATTACAGCGATGAAGACAGCGATATGATGGATGACAGCGACTCGGACAATGCAAGCGAAGAGGACGCAGACGAGTACGAAGACATGCGCGTTGGCAAGGACGGCAAGCCAACTAGCAATGGCATCGCTAGCAGCATGGAGGATAACGATGACGAAGAGCACGATGAAGATGACGACAATATGCTGACTGCAGCAGAGGAAGCAGCTCAATTGAAGGCATATCTGAAGGAACGTGAACGGTTGAACCGTGACGACCAGCAGTTCCCAGACGAAATTGACACACCCATGGACATGTCAGCACGCGAGAGGTTTGCACGTTTCCGCGGCCTAAAGAGCTTCCGTACATCGCCCTGGGATCCCTACGAAAATTTACCACTTGATTACGCACGTATTTTCCAGTTTGAGAGCTTTAAGCGCACGCAACAGCGCGTGGTTCGGATGACGAGCAACGCACCAACCAAGGCTGGCATGCACATTCGCATTGTTCTCAAAGCAGTACCAGCTCAGGTAGCAGCCAGCTACAACCCTAATCGTCCGTTTTTGGTATTTGGACTGCATCAGTACGAACACCAAATGTCTGTTGTGCATTTCACAGTCATACGTAATGCAGAATACACGGAGCCAGTACGCTCAAAGGATCCGTTGGTAATTCATTTCGGCTTCCGGCGTTACAATGTGCGGCCGATTTTCAGTCAGCATCTGAATGGCGGAGCAACCACCAACAATGTTCACAAGTTTGAACGGTTCCTAAAGCCAGGTGAGGTTAGCGTAGGTACGATATTTGCGCCTATTCAGTTTGGTACTGTTCCAATTTCTCTCTATCTGCCATCTTCTGCATCAGACAGCAACAATGGCGTTAGACTACCTACACTGGTAGGCACTGGATCATCGCTGTCAGTGGATCCATCGCGGATTCTGGCCAAGCGCGTCATACTGACAGGCGCGCCCTTCAAGATACACACGCGTGGAGCAGTTATCCGCTACATGTTCTTCAATACCGAAGACATCAATTGGTTCAAGCCAGTGCAACTATTTACAAAATATGGACGCACTGGGCACATCACTGAAAGTCTTGGTACACACGGCTATATGAAGTGTATGTTTGATGGACCTCTCAAGCAGATGGATACTATCTGCATGAATCTATACAAGCGCGTCTTTCCCAAGTGGAACACTAGCTTGTGGTCAGAGCACAATCAGGACGATGAGCAGCAAGTACAATGGGTTGGACCCGTCATCGAGCGTCCTGTGGCCATGGAGTTGTGAATCTAATAGAGATTTCCATCACAAATCGTTTCCTTGCGTTGTGTTTAGGATTGAAAAAAAAAAGTGATAACATGTCTACTTGAACTTTGGCTTACGAGAATCACGGATAGTGTAAGAGCCGTAATTTTTCTCTGGGTCAAAGGTTTCCCAGCGATTGGCAGGAAAGATATGTTTGTTACGCTCATACCACGACCGTTCGCAGACCTTTCCAGCATGTGAGTCGTCTTTTTCAATACGGACATCTTGAGTTAGTCGCACATCATCGTGGACATCAAAGCTGAATAGTGGACCAGACTTGCCACGCGCCTTATTGATGATAAAGTCGTAGAATGTGTAGTGATGCGGAATGATCAGATCCTCCTTGACATAGACCAAACTGTCGACACTCGAGGCACGTAGTTCTGGGACCTGGGCTTTGCATTTCTCAAGAAATTGCGCAATTGTATCGCCTTTTATACACCGAGCCTGCTTACGATGACCAGAACCATCCCAGTAACTGTATGTGACAGTGATGGACTCCTTTTTAACAGACTCTTGATCGCCGAGCCATTTTCTCCGCAGCTCTTCGCGTAGTCTAGCTTCCTCCTCCTCGCGCTCCTTATCAGGCAAGAAGCTCGTATCGACAGTAGGGTTCTTTCTAGCTTTCTTCACTAAGACTTCTTCGTCATCTTCTTCGAACGACAGTATAACCTTCTGACCTTTGGCGCCTGCACGCTTGGGCTTTTTCTTTTTTTGTAATGCACTGCTATGAACTGCCTCCACGTATGTGCCAACTTTGTCAGCATCGGCTGGATTGTCGCGGACTAGTGTTTTGGCAGCAGCGCGCTGCCGCTCTTCCTCAAGCTCACCCTTGATACGCTGGAACTCCTCTAGCTTTACCAGACCAATTGTTGATAGTTTGAGTTTGTTCTCTATGCTCTCCTCCTTGGCCACAAATTCAGCATGTTGTCGATTCGACGGTTGGCGGTCTATTGCTTTGTTTGTGGCTGATGATGATCCAGCACGCTTCTGTTTCAAATCAGCACGCATCTTCTCGCGCTGTCGGCGCAGGTACTCGGTGCGCTGGTCGCCACGATCGCCTGCCATTGGAAGACGTGGCAGATTAATTGGACAGATATGACAAAAAAAAAGTTTATTATATTGATTATACAAGAACCTGTAGGGAATGGACACACACCTTGTAACAATAGCTGCTGGCACAGAACGAAAATCGTGTAGGCAGCACGATACCAAGCTTGGTGTTGGGGGGACAGGCATGTGACTGGGCAGCGAGGACCCTCTGTGGAAGCGGGCAGACCTCCAAGCGGGGGGGGATATTTTAACTTCACCGTTTCTTCTGCGATAGTATAGCCTCTGCAATACGCTGGATTTCCTGACGCAGAACTCCAAGATTCACGCAGACCTGCTGGTTGAGAGTGCCAAGATTTTCGATTTTCAGCTTCAGATCGTCCAGACGCACCTGATCGAGCTCACGCAGGGGACGAACCTTCTTCGATGAACCTTCTTTGGACACATTATCGGTAGAGCGATTACCAATTTGCAGATCGTTTTCGATATCCATCTCCTCTGGATGTGGGCGTTTGATGCCGGAAGCGAACAGCTCGCCGTGTTCGTTTGTGGTAACCTCCACGCCAATTGCGCGAGAGTCCTGCGGAAAGTGCATTGAGGATTTGCCCCCTCGTAACTCAGCAATAGCTCGACGCTTCTCCTCGTTGAGTTCGCTCTCCAGTCGTGAAATCTTTGATTCCAGTTTTGTGCAGCTCCCAGTGAGCTCATGCTCGCGGTTTTTGCGTCGCTCGCGTAGTCGTGCAGCGCTCTGGGCGTTGCGCTTTCGGCGCTTGAGTAGCGCCTCGTCGACACCGTTGTTGTCCAGGTCGTCGCTCTTATCATCATCATCGTCATCGTCGTCATCAAGCGGTGGCGGCTCTGATGTCACATCAATATGAGCCTGGGCCATCGCACTGCTGCAGTGCGCTGTGTTGGAAAGCGGTGTTTCTGACGTTGCTGTTGCCGGCGCACGGATTGCGCTGCTGCCGCTACTAAGCGTAGGGCGGGCAGTGCTAAGTGGTGGAGATCTGGAGATGGGACGCTGGCGGTTCTGGCGCGACGGGTGCGTTGCAATAGCAGGCGGCGGTGGGTGGTGGTGCCCGCGACCTGCCAGATATACGCTATCAGAGGGCGCAGCAGCCCTCTGTGGACCGGGCGGGGCATAGCTCACGTAATGCGAAGGAGATGCGACTTGTTGGTATTCAGGCGGACGCAACGCAGCAGACGTGTACTGCAGCCGTCGGTCCTGCTCTTGTCCGCGCTCGTACGATGCCTGGTGGTGCGGCGGCGATGCGTGGGCGGCGGTGGACTGCGAGTAATGGGTGTAATGTGGCTGATACTGCGCCTGGTAGTGCGAGCGCGTCCTTGTCATTCCTGCTGCGTCCAGCGTTCTTTCTCGTGTCCCAATCAGCGACGGATGTTCGGACTGATACTGCGGGCGCTGGTGGGGCTGGGACAGCGGCTGTCGGTAGTAGTCGTGGGTGGTTGGCATACTATGGCTGCCTTCATAGCGTTGTGATTCGCCGCCGTATGCCGCCCTGTAATGCTCAGGAGGATTTCTGCGAGAGACAGGCGAGGTTGACTCTACTTGTGTGGGCTCGCTGACATGGTATGCGTAGCCCTCGGACTGCTGCGGGCGTTGATATGGGCGCTGGAGTGGCGAGTGGGTGGACGGGTATTCCTGGGCCGGAGGAAAACGACTTTGGACCCGTTGCTCATAGCTGACGGGGGCTGGGCTAGGCCCAGGGCGCTGGTAGGGCTGACTGTACGGCGGTGACTGGTGCTTGGACTGTGCAGCTGAGTATGCAGTTGAATGGTACGCGTGGTCATTGTGCCTCGGGTGGTGGGAATAATCTTGTGAGTAGGAGGGAAAATGACGATTCCCATGCATCGATGGCTGGGTCTGTTGCTGCTGTGATTCGCGTGGCTGCTGCGGGGCCGCTGCCTTTGATGGGTGGGAACCCGTCAGCGACCGGATACTTGGGAGCTGGTCGTCGCCCCGAGCTGTGCTATCTGACATATTAGGTGTGTCGCTGGGAAGTGGGGGGGGGGCTTGTAATAAACTTTGGATATTCTACTTTTTACACTGTGGTCTGGTCTAAAAGTGTCGCTAGATACTCAATTAATGGAAGGAGAACTTTCAATAAGCGTACGATGCCGATTAGCAATATATACACCTGACAAATACTGATTACGTTATACAAAAATAATGGTTTGCACTCTTTGTTGGTTGCTTACGCGCACACGATGCCGCAGTTCCGCCCAACAGGTGCGCATTCCCATCCACCAAGTGCGCACACGCGGGAGAAGGAACACCATGGAACTTACCCGTGCCACCTCTGGATGACAAGGCGTTTCATGAACAAGTATGACGAAAAAAGAGCCATGACGCGGAATGAAACCTTACCTTTTGATGATGAGAAAAACCCCCCTGCATAAAACGATTTGTGCTAGCTATGGTAGTGGTATTATTAGGTAGGTTGTTTTTGGAAGAGGTGGGGGAGGCAGCGAGAAAAGTAGAGAAGAAAAAAGACTGCCCATGCGCGTTTTGCACGAAATAGAAAAGAGGAATGAGGAAAGGAAGGGGGGAGAGATGGATGGGTGGGTTGAGTTGCTGTCCGTCCACAATGCCGAGTCACTCAGTCGTTTCTGTCTCGTCGCATCGTCATGTAGTAGCAATCGCAGCCATTGGCCCACATCCATTCACCATCAAGTAGGGAACTCATGTCTCATCCACCTAATCATCGACTTTGCAGCTCCGCCCTTTCCCTTCCCCCCCCCTCCCAAATGAGTCTTCCCTTTGTCATCACACCCTTCTTAACTTTTCACTATTCCACAGAAACCGTTTATTCTATACTTAAGCGTCTCTTTGCTAAAAAAAATAACTAGGGATACTTTATCTTTCGCTTGCTCTTTCCAGAAAGAAAGCGCAAGCCTTCAATGGATAGCTTTTGCCCTGTGCAATGCTCCTTTGTATCACTAGAGGCTAATGATTTGCCTTCTCAGATACGATTCTTAGCTGAAGGAATACATTCACATGCAGCTGTTCTTTTGGCTGGCTCGTTTTGTCGGCAAATTACATGGAATATACTCCCAAAACATTGAGGCGGACGCGCAGCGGCAGTCCTTTGTTGCCGCTGCCGCTGTTGCAGACCCGTGCCAATGATAGTATATTAGGAAACGATGACGTCGTTAGCGCTTGATTTGCAATACGTGCTGGAATGACACGCAAATGAGTAAGAACACTTCATTGGTGATCGACTGTTCTTATCCACCGAGTTCCTGCTGCTCCAAACAAGTGGTATTAAGTTTGGCTATAGCTCATCTGCATGAATCATCCCCAGACTGCATCTGCTTGCATTGTTGGCCGGTGTCTAATTGCTTCTCAACCAAAAAAGGAATTGCAAATGTCTGGATAGTTCTACACACATACCAAAAAAAAAACCTATCACGCTACTTGTGCTTGCTGTCTTTGGTTGGGTGCTTCACGCAAATTCATGCGCCTTGTGCGTCCTGCAGTATGTTTGAATAATTTGTTCATAGTAAATTGGTGAATTTCCTAAACAAGCTCTTAGCAGCATCCAAAAAAAAACCTTTTATTAAATAGATTTTCTCCTGATGTAGGGCTGTGCTGATAACTCCAAAAGTTATTACATAGTCTGTATCTTGGGCTGTCTACTGCTCTTCTCGTTATACTCATAAGGCTGCTATCACTGTTACTCGCGAACCGCAGTATAGTTGTCCTAGAAACACTTTGGAATTCCTTCACCACTACCGCAGACTGAACAGGATATACCGGAGTTATAAAGCAGCTGGAAAATGAAAGTTTCAATGTCTGAGATTAGAGGTAGGGATTGGGAGAAGAGGAACTTGTCAGAAGAAGCTTGATTGTAGCATGACATGAGCCAAAAGACACTCTCATTTGTACAGTGAGAATGCTCATGACAAGCAGTAATCATACTAGTCTGTTCTTTGTTGTTCAGAAAAAAGGCACTGGGCTGCAAAGCACATCCCTTATTTCCAGAAACCATTATATGTCAGGCAATTTTGTTTAACCAGCATTGTTTTTTATTAGATCCTAGATTTTAGTGAGCTGTAAATTCGCTAGATAGCATGCATTTACTTATTATATTTGGCTCGGTCTATTATCTACCAGAGAATCATAATAAACATATGGAATATAGTGTATATAGGAAAATGATATCAAGTGTCGTTCAGAGATTGCAAATATCTACAGCACAATAGTGCGAAGGATTTGGTTGTATTTTAGTTCCAGCCAACCTTGCTACCTGTTGCTACAGTTGAAGAGTTGAATTCATTGGCAAAAATGTCACCACAGTACAAATCATGCTGAGATGAAAAAAAGAAAAAGCTCCGAACAGTTTAGCAACAGAAGCAGCTACTCTGCTAATAGAACCAATAAAAGGCCTCCAGTGTTGATGTGAGCATAACTCTAAGATATATGTTGTCACGCACTAACATAAAATCCATTTTCCTTTTTTTACTTCCAGAAATGTAAACAATCTAACGCAATGTGCAAAATAACCGAAACAATTGATTACTCTGCTGTTCCACTTGGTCGATCAAATTCAAAACTCGAGAAGATAAACATTGCCAATGAACATCTTCCAATTCCCACGTCAAGTTGTTTTTGTTGTTTTGTTATTGTGTCCAGAAAATAGCTCAATCTTTCTAGTTTAGCAACAGAGAAATGGAAATTGCGCTTCAGAAAAAAAAGGCTATGTAGATCGGACATGACTATATAGTAGCATGTCCAAAAAGATACGAGACTGACTCTCCATTATGAGTGCGGCGAATGGCTTCAGCAAGCACAGCACTTACATCAATGGTGTCTAGCTTCGGACATTTCTTTTTCTTCTCTGCGTGAGGGATGGTGTTGGTTACTACCACACGTGTGAGCATGCTATTGTTAATAACATCAAGTGCTTTTCCCGATAGCACACCATGAATGACAATAGCATAGACTGATGATGCCCCGTTGTCCATTAGCGTTTTGGCTGCTAGTCCCAGCGTACCGCATGTATCTGCCATATCATCAACAAGAATTGCCACCTTATCTTTGACATCACCAACCAAAACCATCCGTGATACCTCATTTGCCTTCTTGCGTTCCTTGTGAATCAGTGCAAAATCCAAGTCAAGGTAGTCTGCAATGGAAGTAGCACGCTTTGCGCCTCCTGCATCTGGCGACACAATAATAGCATTCTTCCAATCTGGCACGTTTTCGCGGATATAACGCAGCACCGAAGGCTCGCCATACAAGTTATCCACAGGACAGTCAAAAAATCCTTGGATCTGGCTCGCATGCAAGTCCATAGTGATGACATGGTCGGCTCCAGCAACCGATAGCATATTTGCTACAAGCTTCGCTGATATAGGCGCCCGCGATTTGTCTTTCTTATCCTGTCGTGCATATGGGAAGCATGGTAGCACTGCTGTGACTCGGCGCGCTGACGCTGTCTTGCAAGCATTAATCATAATCAGAAGCTCCATGAGATGGTCGTTGATCTCTCCACATCCTGATTGAACTATATAGACATCCTCGTCACGCACTGACTCGCCGATCGTTACCGCCGTTTCCTGGTTCGAGTACTTTGTTACCGTGACGTTGGCCAGTTCTGTACCAAGGCGCCTACACAAACCACCAAACGACAGTCCATAACGCAAGCATAACTTCATTAGCATAAATTGACAGCAAAATAATCAAACAGTCGCTGGCATCCTCCACTTTTCTTGTTTCATTCGGTCATTCCGCCAGCTTTGCATAGACCCCCAGTCATCCTTGAGGGTGCAGCAATAGAAGCAATACATGCACCATTCTCTGCAATAAGCAGATAGAGGAATCAGCAATACAGCTCTGCTGCAGGTATGCATACAGACCGGAAGTTGCAATCTAGCGGCCAATAGAGGCAAGGGCGTGGCCGACAATGTAATTGCGATTGGACAGGAATACCAGTCAATAAAGGCAAGCCTCCCCAAAGCGGGCAAAAAAAGAGAAGCACTCGTCTGCGCGGAGCTGCTCTGATGCCAAGAATACGCCCTCTTTGTACCACATGCTCTAGAAGACCTGCGCGACTAAAGCCCCGCGAGCTGGTAGTGTGAAAAGTGTCAAAGAACAAGAATAAGGCACTGGGTCTTTAATCCCAACTTACTTTGCAATAAGCTTCGCCAGAGCCGGGTGCGAATTGCCGGCTAGAATCCGAATGGAGTTACTCGACATTGGTGCTCTCTGTGTATGTGTGTAAAAGTATGTGTTGCGCTTTGACACGACAACTCTAGGAAAAGAATAAAAATGCTTCCGTATATCTATGATTGGCGCAGCAAGCAAGGAGTACAAGTTCAAAAGATACTAGCGAAAGAAGACAAATAAGGTTCTACAAAGTGGAACGAAAAGAGATCCTGGGAAGCAGGCCAGGCTTTATCTCTCCTGGGTAAAAAATGCGTAATTTGATCTCAAGAGTCAAGGGTGCAGGTGCAATCGTTTGGCGCCAAATTGTGAAAAATATGTGAAGGATCGACTCTGCAGCAAAAAAACTTTTAGCACATTGGTTGGGGGATGGCTGCCAACCTGTGTTCTCTTGTCAATGGCACAGGCCCATTCACTCGTGCCGAGATCTGCGATTCCTTGTGACTGCCTCCGGGCTGCTGCCCATCCAAGACAAGCACGTGTGGCGACATGCCTTTGGGGAGCGAGAGGATACATGGGACACTGCAAAAAATTCATGTGGCGGTGGCGTGAGCTAGAGTACATTGGTAAAGCTTAACTGCTCTGCTAGAATACCAAGCACACAGGTGGTAGTAAAAATTAGCTGTCAAGGCTGAAAGAGATAGATGTTGTCTAAGGCAAGATCAGAGCTCTGTGGACGATAGTCAGACTTGGAAGTCAGTTATGCCAACAAGATAAACATAGCAGCGTCATAGTCTTTTGCTTATCTGAGATTGCTAGCATGAAACAGTAGAAATATCCAAGGCATGCACGCTGGAAAAATTCATTTAGACTGCTAATGATGCGATGGTCACAACACAGCCAACAAATATGGATTTAATAGTGTTTTAGGCTCTGCAAAAGGATTGGATAATTTCTCTGCAATGGTATGCTGTAATTTGACACAGAAGATTCAGTACTTTGCCATTTTCGTCCTTGTAGGGAGACAATCCTAAGCATATATGATGTGTTCCAGAAGGAGTTATCATAACGCAGAGCACAAGACCACTCGTTGCCAAAAAGAGTATTACCTCAGTTGGCGTAAATATTATTTTCTTGATATTCCAATATTTTTTAAACTCACAAATTACTTCAATGAAACTGTAGGCAAAACAATGTCAGGATATATTGAGGTTTGTGACGACATTGAAACCTCAGAATCAGGAGGCGGTCAGAGCACCCATTCTGTTCAGGGAGGCTTTCTCTTGTTTACAGTCCAGTATACTCAATTGTTTATTTTTATTTATGAAACAGCCGTTATAGGTTTTCTACTGTTTTATTTGTAAAGAATGTTTATTGTAAACTCCCAACTTGAAATAGAAGGTATCGCTTTCTCAATTCAATCAAGTTTACATTGCTGGCCATGACCAGCGCTGTTACGCTAGGTGCATCGCCGCTGGTGACCACACTCAACCCTATATCGATAAAGATCAGCAATCTTCTTAACAAGAAGTCTGGTGTACAGTTTTCATTCGCGAGAATCGCATGTCAGTTGTGCTTAGTGCTATCAGGTCAATAGCAGCGAGAACAGAAGATCACACAATGAGCAAGCTAGCAGCAATAGTTCGGTAAGAAGTGCTTTAAATCCAAGGAAAAGTGGCTCTTTCAGACAGGGCAACTTCTCCAAACAAGTAGAAAAACGTTTGGAGCAGCTTCAATTGACCAGATTACTAACATTTACGGATCAACCTACCTACATGCAGCTTGTAAAAAAAAAGCCGAGCTTGAAGATCACTTCTTTCGTTCTTTCACCAAAGCTTTTATTTTGCTTCTACTTCTGCATTGGCTTTCTTTTTCTTTCAGAATTGAATACTAATAAACTATTCAATGAGCGACAGACAGACGATAATTGGTGTACTTGAAGCGGCGCTATCACAGGATCCAGCTTGTGTAGCTCAGGCAGAAGGAAGTCTGGCGACGTTAGCCACGAATTTATACTTTCATGCAAATCTATTTGTAAGTAACAGGAATGAAGCACACTATACTCTATTCTAGACCACCACCGAATAGACTATAGTGTGGGCCAGCACGATAGCGCGATCCCTTTTCGAGCGTTGATCTGTTCGGGCAAAAGCACGCACGACTTCATTATCCATATGCATCCATGTTATCTAACAAAGCGCACCTAGATAACTTGACCTTCTGATAGCTAATGCTACGATAGTGGGATTTGATTTGAAATTGCGAAAAAAAGTATGTAGGATATATTTGCAGACCGAGCGATAGCTACACAAGTTCGATGGATTGCCATCGTAACTTTGAAAAATGGCGTCGATAAGTACTGGAGGAAGACGTTGCAGAACCCAATCCCTGTTCAAGAGAAAGATCTTATACGTCCGCGACTTTTGTCGATGTTTGATGAAGACAGCCCGTTGATAGCGCTGCAGTACTGCGTGGCTGTAGCTAAGATCGCACGCTGGGAGTATCCGCGCGTGTGGCCAGGATTTGCTGAGGAATTGCTTGCAAAGATCCATACGATTTTTAACGATCGAGACTCTACGGACGCCCGTCGTAATACGATGGAGAACAATACATTGTATACACTCCATCTATTCGTCAAGACTCTGTCTGCACGTGCTCTGCCGCTGGAACGACAGAGAATGCGCGAGATTACGCCCTTGGTATTTTCGGTCTTAGTGCCAATATACACTCAACGCATTGGCCAGTTCGAAGGGATTCTGCTACAGACAGGTAGCAGTATTGCAGAAAATACAGCCTTCTTCTCAGAGTCTTTGCCGCTGCTAAAGTCAATCCGCCTCTGCATCAAAGTGTTGCGTCGGCTATGGGTTTTTGGCCACGAGAATATCGAAAGTGCCGATGAAATTGCGCAGGACTTTTACGCGACCACTATAAGACACCAGAGGGCCTTCTATGATTTTCTTCGGGGCTTAGCAGACGACGTTGTTCCTGATGACTATATGCTGGTACTGCGGAAGGTGGTGCTGCTTTATGGTAAGCTTTACTTGGACTTTCAAAAGTACCACGCTGTCCAATTTATCACCGTGCCATGCACCAAGAGCATGCTCCAATGGTATTGGGAGCAGATTAGTAGCGAGGCTACGCGTCTGACTCCAGTATCTAGCGACGGAAATGCCGCGTCAGAGCCTACTCTCGAGCCGCTTCTGATACAAGGGCTTGTATTGTACAAAAACGTGGTCAAGAATTTCTTCTACCAGGCCGATGATGGCGAGGATATGGATGCCGAGGTGGCGCGATGCCGCAGGCTGATAGACAATGTGATTCTGACTCCGGCGCTAATTGCACAGATGGCTGAATTGCTGATGCTCCATTACATTCCGCTAAAGCCTAAAGACCTTGAGCGGTGGCAAGATGATCCCGAGGGCTGGATAGCGGATGAGGATTCCGATTATTGGAATCTTGACGTGCGGCCATGTGCTGAGCATCTCTTTGTGGATCTGGTGAATCAAAACCGCACTCAGTTGGTTCCCGTGCTGGCTAATCTTGCTCAACAGATTAACGTGGCCAACAGTACTAATTCTCCAGCGGAACTACATTATCAGCGCGAGGGCAAGTATGCTGCGCTGGGCCTTTGTGCTAACGATCTTTATGATTACTTTGATTTTTGCCAATGGCTCCAACAGCATGCAGCGATTGATTCGTCCGATCTGGTTGTCAAATGGCGGATTGCCTGGTTGATCGGCAAGTGGATCATGGTGAAATTCTCTGTTGACCAGCGCCCACATGCCTACTCGCTGCTGCTTGAGCTCGCCCGTCCGTCTGAACCCTTGATTGTGCGCGTTGAAGCTCTATCCAGCCTGCTGCGCTGTATTGAAGACTGGGACTTTGTCCCAGAGCAATTTGCGCCCTTTGTGCAACATGCCTTTGAACGTATCACTAGCGTGCTATCTGCCGTGACCATGCCTGATAGTCGCATGCGAATGGTGAATTTCCTTAGCGCGCTTGTGCAGCGCATGCAACGCGAAATAGCACCCCATGCTGCTCACATCTTGCAGCTAATACCCCATCTGTGGGAGAGTGCCGCAGGTGAAAATATGTACCAGATGGCAATTCTGGGTTTGGTGACCAAGGTTGTTGAGGCGTTGGGCGCACAATCAACCGAGCTTCAAGAGTTTGTCGTACCACTTATCCGTTACAGTATTGATATTGACCAGCCAGCGCATGTGTATCTGATCGAAGATGGGATTGATTTGTGGTTGATGCTTATCCGCAATGCAACGACGCTAAGTCCAGCACTGATCACGCTGTTGCCACTTGTTTCGAGACTTATTCAGTACAGCACAGAGGCACTACGCAAGGTGTTAAAGGTTATTGAGGGCTATTTACTGGTTGATGGTGTGTGCGTATTTGAGAAATCTGGCCCAGCAATTACCGAAGCATTGCATATACTTGTTTCAGATGTGAGTTTGACAGTGCGGGCAACAGCCGTTGGCTACAATGCATTAAACGTGTTGGTGCAGTGTGTACCAGAAAACATAGGCGGACGTACGTTGGTGGAATCTAATATCCTCTGGACAGCATTTACTCGCATTGTGGATCGAAATGAGGCTGCGCTGTTACTTGTACACCATGCAATGTTTTTGTCGCGTGTTGCTGTCCATTATCCGACTTTGTTTGCAAAGTTTTTGTCAATGCAGGAGACGAATTTGGCGAGTACATTTACTGAAAACTGGGTTGGACTATTCGATGATGTCGGAAACGTGGCACAGCGTCGTTTGCTTGCGCTTGGGTTTGCCGTGGCAATAGCAACTACCAACGACGGCGTTTTAAAAGCTTTACCGCTGATGATGCCTGTGTGGAACGATATAATGTCAGATACTGGATCGTCGCTGGTATTTTTCTCTGATATCGACGACGATATGCCAGATGAATATGGAGAGACGGTTGTAGCCGAAAATATTCGTCGTCAAAAGCTGCTTTCAGCGGATCCGACTCACAAGTCAGATATCAAGAATAAGCTTGCAAATAGCATGGATGAATGCAAAAGACTTAATGGTGTTTCTCGGTTTGAGGCCATTCTTGCACAGGTCAACTCAAACGATCTCGAGGACTTTAAAAACCAGCTGAGCTGATAAAGTGCATATCTATTGGCAGCCTAGTAGTTCACTACATTGCTTTTACTTGCTAAAGCACCATTACGTCATCTATTAAATGCTTGCATTAGATCCCAGACATTGGTAACGTCAGACTTTCTGTCAAATTAGGTAAGCATTCTTTTACCTTTGTCTTTATGTGCCCTCACAAATTGCAACATGACAACTAAAGGTAGAAGAATTGGTGATTAAAATCCAATTACCTAACTGTTTATAAACAATTTCAAGCACTATGACGGACAAATTCATTTGGGCATTTTTTTGGATAGATAATCTGCTTCCTTTCCCAAGACTTATGATTTTTAACTTTTGTATTATTACAGCATCTACAATATAAAAAGAAAAAGATTTTTGTGAGTCAAGGAATAGGTTGCAGCAATAACCGATGCCTTCTTTGCAATCCAAAGATCGCGGTGCGACAATGGTCGACACCTTCTTCATGATCAAGCCATCTGGTGGGAAATGCCGTTGGCTGACGTAATTATTAGCGACAGGCATTCAAAATATTTTACATTAAAACCTCACAGAAAATGATAAATGCGATGGGATATGCAAAGCCAGGCTTCGTGTTGTCAGCTTATTTTTTCACATACTACCTTTTTTCTTTTGCAATGCTTTAGAGTTTAATAATCATTTTTCTCTCGCTAATGGCCAGCTTATATTATTGCTAATTGCACTATTTTTTTCAAACTTTCACAGTATTAATAACCTATTGTCAAAGTTTAATCCAATATGACTGCATCGGATGAAGATACTTCACCAGTTCAATTAGTAGAATACTTCTAATGGTTTTGTGCTAGCATAAAGAATATATCTAGTCTATAATATTATAGGTGTATCCAGCCTTTAGATATTTGTTACAAAGGGGGTGGGAATTGAGCGAGTAAACAATGCTCTGATCTTACCCTCTGAACATGTGCGGACAGTCGGCTTAACTCTCTCAGTGATTGTTTCCATTATTGGTTGAGCAACATGCCTATAAAGGCGGAGCAAGCTGCATAGTGATTATGAGTCTTGTTTTCTTTAAGTTTAAAGATACTCTTGCAATTGAAAATACTCCACAACTCGGGAGATTTGTAATATATTTCTTGTTATATATTGCAGCCAAGCCTAATGCTCGGAGTCAAAACAATTGCTCTGAGCATATAACTAGTGTTTTCTTGTAGTTTTTCATAGCATGTAGTTAACTGACAAGAAGTATTAAAGCAGCGCCTAAGCGGCTGTTGTCTAGTTACTCCATGCCGAGAAATAAAGTCTCTTTTTAGATAATTGCTTGTTACATTGTAGCATATATCACATCAAAATATATTTTAATTAAATAGTTATAGTAGCATGTTAAGCAGCAATATTTTATAAAGTATTTCCAGATGTGTGGCTATGAGAACAACGAGGCTACAACGAAAACCATCATCATAGAATATACACGTGATGTTTCCCATGAACTAAGAAGCCATGTGGAAAAGATGTACGGATCGGCGTAACTGCGTGGATTCTTCAGGCGATCTTTAGTATTTGTACTTTGCACACTAATTAACACCGGACTTGTATCTGCATAAAAATGAGCACGTACGGTGAGAAGTACGAGTCGCGACAGAATGCGACAAGAGCCAATGACACAAACGGAAATGCAAGTAGCACGCGAAAACGCCCACGCAGCGAATCTGAGAGCGTGGTACGAGACGATAGGGATAGTCAGGAGAGCCGAGAGAATGCTTTTACAAAGGATAACGCAGAGGCGACTGTTCCAGAAGATGGGAAGACAGCTTCAGTTGAGCAACAAAATGGACAGATTCATTTTGAAGTTGTGTACAACGACACGCAGGATGAGTCAATGCAAAGACTCACAGAGCTCAAAAATATATTTCAGAAACAACTTCCAAAGATGCCCAAAGAGTATATTGCACGCTTGGTTTACGATCGAAACCACTCTAGTCTTGCTATAGTCAAATCCAATGGACATGTTGTTGGTGGGATTACCTTTAGACTTTTTGAACAGCGCCAGTTTGCAGAGATTGTGTTTTGTGCAGTTTCATCCTCCGAACAGGTGAAGGTAAGAAAGGCAAAAATGGGTAGCGCGTTTATAACTATTCTTCATCACAATGGTGTAATTGTTGTCAACAGTCATTCAATTTTGATCTATGTATTTGGATCGAAGAAATGTGCTAAGATCACTGCATTTTTCTTGTTTTGGTATAATGTGTTTAGGGATACGGGTCGTTTTTGATGAATAATCTAAAGGATTACATTTCAGCAAACACACAGGCCAGGCATTTTTTAACATATGCGGATAATTATGCAATTGGTTACTTTCAAAAGCAGGCAAGTAGTTTTTTAAGTTATCTGACTGTATATACAATTGGCGCAGCAGCCGTAAAAATATTTGCATTTTCTTGAGCGTGGTCGATAATTTGCAGCCAATTTTCTTTGTAATGGAGATCGAGTACTAACGAGCCAAGTTGCCTTTTTTTTTTTTGGTTGACATTTATTCTTTATTATTATGATTATTGTGTAGGGATTTACGAAGGAAATCACGCTGGACAAACGTCTTTGGATGGGATATATTAAGGATTATGAAGGTGGAACACTTATGCAGGTAAGAAAACATAGATTAACGCAGCTGCCAGTACTGATAAGCAGTTCATATAGTACACGTGGTTGCAGGAAGACACACGCGCAAATATACTCACTGGCATTGGCATTATTGACAACATACGTCTTATATATTTTTGTGACTATCCTCCGAACCCTGCTGGTGATTACAATGACTATTGATGTTCCTACATGTACAAATTACATGCAATTTGTGCATACATGCGAAATCCTGTGATTTGTCATAAGGTATTTGGCACCTCATTTGTCTTTCTGTGCCTTTTCCCTTATATGGAAACAGCATTTAATTCGCTGACAAGCAGAACCCTGAAGACGCTTGTTTATTCCCACCATTGTGTAATTCTTTCTTCAAATTGTGTTGTTTATTTGGAAACAGCACAAATGAGACAGCTGACTAATTCGTTGTTCATTGCGTTTAGGGGTGGGGGTGCCAATCTGCATCTCGGATTTGCTGCTACCCCGACTGTTTGTTCTCCACACATCCTTGCGGTTGCTCCAATTAACAATACAATTCAGTGTCATGTTATATTTGCCGCAGCGACACTGCAGCGGCTACTTCCTTTTGTGATTACCGAGACAAAGGAGTTGCTAGCATCAAACTGCATGTCTTTTTTTTTTTTCCGATTCATAGTCGGAAATGTGGTTGGTAACTTTAGAGTCCAAATATGTGGACCCGGAAGTCGATTCTTCTACTATTTTTTTTTTAGGTTGGGTGTTTGTATGGGAGTGGCTAACTAACTAACCAACGCGCTCTTCTAAATCAGCAAATGTAGTGCTCAATGGTTCCAAAAGTGGAATACCTCAAGATTAAAGAGATACTGGCAAAGCAACGCGAGGTACGTAGACCAGATATATTGTTTCATATATTCTCCAAGTTGTTTTTTTATTGCATACCTGCTTCTCGGGGCTTCTGTTCTTTCCTATAGCAGTTTGCCTCATGTATGGCACTGCTAAATTTGCGGGAGAGAAAAGTTTCTATTCTGCAGCGCACTTCTATCAACGCAATCTTTCTTTCCATGGCTATGATTGGACAACAGACACATCGCTCTTTCTCTGGCACAGACGGCAACACCAGCTGTGTACAAACACGGCCCAATCCGTCAGCCATGCCTGAACAAAGTAATTGTGTAAAGGTGCTCTGTGCTGCATACAATTGGTGTGTGTGGACACGGTGTCATCCGTACATGCACAGTGTATGCGTTGCATTCCATATCTGCCCGCCAAGATTTGGGTAAGAGAGTGCAACCTTTTTGTTTCTGGCCGCATTCTTCATCTAATTGTTGCCACCTTGACCAAAATTCACCAAGGTGCGACAGGCAGAATGTAATTGCTAGCTTTTCTTATCTCTGCAATGCAGGATTTTCTTTCCTGTCAAGTATGGCAATTTGGAGTGTTTTGGTAGTACTTGGTGCTAATGCTCTGATGGATCTGCAGCTGATTTTTGTACATGCCCGCGCACCAGAAAACCACTATTTCTGAGCGCCCTTGCCTTCCTCCATACCTATAAAATTTTGCATTCTGGTATGCGTCTGCGCTATTCCTTCAGCCGTGCAGTTCAGAATGCACTTGTGTACATATCTCATATACACGTGCACTGCGTACAGATATCTCTTCTCTTCTCTTGTCTTTTTTCCTGTTGTTGAAATTTGTTTCAGCAGCCACTGACAGCATCCAGCGCCATCCATTCTTTCCCTAAGAGAAATGTCTTGAAGGAAAAGGAAAAAAGCAACGGCTCTAAATATGTAGGCCAAATGCATTACACGCTGCATGCGAAATGTGCGGCTGGCTCCTGACTATTCATACAATGTGAAAAAAATGTTGATTGCAGCCAAGTGTCTGAACCAGCAAAAAACAGATTCTTGTGATGTAAACACGCGAGGCAAATGCCTTTGTGTGTGTGTGTTTTTTTTTGCCAGCATGTAATGCCTTGTCATACATTGATTAACAGGTTTGCATACTTTCCGAGTTGGGTGTAGGCTGTGCTTGAGAAAATTCAAGCAAAAACTAGGTCTCAGATTGTCTATCCCGGCATGAAAGACTTCAAGGAAAATTCAGAACTCACCGAGATCGACCCTTTTAGCATTCCTGGCATAGGTAAGTTGGTTATTCATATTTCCTTGTTTTAGTCAAACATTGCTACTTGTCCAATTACTTTGTATCCTTTTTTCTACCAATTGCTGTGTCCTTGTGTATTTTTTGATGCTAGTATACTTTCTCATGGCACGCCTAGGGAGTTTTTTTTTGGATATAATAGTGGCGTGGGAGATGGATGATGTGGCACAAAGCACATATTCTTAGCTTGCGTCTGCTTATTGCCGTATAGAAATTATTTGCATGCCTTGTCTTTTGCTGGATTGCGAATGGAAATTGGCTTCTGCATACTCTTATTTTAGCTTACTCCTTGCTTCTGCTTTCCAATTCCGTTACAGATCTGTGAATCATGACCTGAGAGGTACACGACCTTCCAGTGTGGTTCAGATACGGCAACATCCGTGGCTTTTCTTGTCCTTCTTTCAGAATTGAAGGCGCATGGCTGCCTTGCTCTGCGTGATGTGTATACATGGAAATTCCTAAATGTCCTTCTGTCTACAATTTTCGCTCTTATGCAGAACTCTCTTGCCTACTGTGAGCGACCTATACGCATAAGCGCTATTCTTTTTTGCTTTCTATACTCTGTTGCGCTACAGCTTTAGTGAATCCCTGCTGCGCTGCGGTGTTGGTGAATTCCTATTGCGCTGTGGCGTTAGTAAATTCCCTGTTGCTCAGAGACGCACTCTACAATAACCATGATGCGCATTCCACTTTATTGTGCATACAGATCTGAAATCACCTACTATGTCCACTTCCTTCAGTTAGCATAAGCTACTTTGACAATATCCGCATTATAGTGATACTGTATCCCCCCTATTACGAATCGCGAACTAGTTTTTAACTGTGAAGCAAGATGTTGCCCTTGATTTGTATTTGGAAACCTGACGTGTTTTTTTTGCCAGCTAACCTTACAAGCGATGGATTATGCTACGTGTGGAATATGCCGAGCCTTTACTATCATGCTCCCAATTAATCCAGAAACAATTTTTCTTTTTTTTCCAAATCGTAGTGGAGTCGGGATGGACTCCAGAAATGGATGAAATAAGCCGTCGCCATGCTCGAAGTAAGCTAAATACTTGGCAGATCACCGTTGTTAGCGAGATGCTTGTTCATCCGTCAGCATGGCCCTTCCAAAAACCTGTGGATTCGCAAGAGGTTCCGGATTACTACAACGTTGTCAAGGAGCCAATGGGTAAGTCATTTGGAGAGAGCAGAAAGAAGGCTAAAATGTTCAATTCGATTATGTATTAAACTGTTACTAATGATAATTGTTGGCGCTGTTTTATCGCTATTCACATGGTAGACCTGATGACGCTCGAGTCCAATGTTGACGAGAACAAGTACTCAACGCTGGATGCATTTGTTCGTGACACGCGCAAGATTTTCGATAACTGCAGGAACTACAATGGCGAGGGCACACGGTACTGGAGATGTGCAACTAGTCTTGAAAAGTTCTTTGACGACAAGGTCAAGGAATGGAAGTCCCGCACTACAAAGTAGCTTCTAATTTTCTTTCTTGGCTTTTGGCTATGACCAATATGTCATCCTATTGTTCATTCTTTGCATATTGTCAACACAATGCTAATGCTTGGCTTCAGTTGAAATTAATGAAAATCATGTTGTTGCTGGCAGATAATGAGAAAGGAATACATATAAGATAGAAAACAAATGAAAGGCTAATGGCCACAAAAGCCGTGGTGGTGCCTGTGGTTCTCTGTACATGTGCAAAGAGATAAGTAAATGAGATAGATGAAAAGGGTAAAAGAAGCTCTGCAATTGTAGCCTCTCTTTTTTTAGACAGTAACTGCGGTTACATATTAGAAGCAGACCATGCAACTGCTGGCGGCGAGAGCAGTCCGAGGCCCTGCGAGTCAGGTGCCGTCATTGATGAGCCGTCCAGGCCATCCATAGCCTGCTGGGAATGGTGGTAGGCCTGACCGCCGTTGACGTAGTTTCCAAGCGCAGGAGCCGAGTGCGGAGGCTGCTGCATCTGGCCACCGTGGTGCTGGTGATACTGCTGAGGCTGGCCAGTCTGGTAGTCAAGGTGGCTCTGGGCATCGTGCGCCAGCTGCTGTCCCTGCTGCTGCAGCTGGGCATGCTGCTGGTGCTGGCGTGAGTGGTCAAACTGGTGGAACATTTGTGCAGACTGCGCACCCATTGCGGGGCCTCCGGCAGCAGCCGAGTGCTGGGGCACTACTGAGTCAAACGAGCGCATATGTGCAGCAGCTGCCTGGTCGCTGCCGTGGAAGACATTTCCTGAAGGAAGCGTGTTAGAGAATGCCGCATCGCTTGGTGTGGCAGGGGTCCAATATGCTGCCGCTGGGATTCCATTCATAAATCCTGGCTTTATGTCGAGCTGTGGTGGTGGCACTCCCACAAAGCCACCATTATGATGATGTTGCGGTTGCTGTTGCGGTTGTGACGGCTGCTGATGTTGCTGCTGCTCAGATATTGAGATAGAATTGCGATAGTAGTACTCGTCGCTGCGAGGAATCTGCGCCTGCTGCTGAGATGATGTCGCCTGCGGGTGCATATGTTGCTGTGACGGCGGCTGACCCTGGCCCGACTGCATCATCAATTGGTACTTTGAGTAAGGCTGGAAGCCCGCACCAGCCGAGGATGCAGAGTGGTCCTTCATAACAGACGACAGCGCACCAGGCGCGCCACCAACAGAAAGTCCATTACCAAACGGACCTTCCTGACCTGAACCAGATACAAGAGCACCACCAGCTCCTGCAGCTACTTGTGCCTCCTGCATACGCTTGTTTTTGGGTTTGCGCGGCTGGTACTTGTAGTTAGGATGCATCTCCTTGTGCCTTTTCTTCTCAAGTTCTGCCTGCTCGCGGAACTTGTCCTGAACCGCAGGATCCTCGCTCTTCCACATGTTTCCAATAATGCACGAAACATCCTTGTTAGAGACTCCAGGATTATCGCGGATCACCTCTGCCTGCTTGGCCTTACGGTAAAGAATAAAGGCATTTGCTGGTCTAGGAGTACGCTTCGGCTTGGTGGCACGACCAGTGCGCTTAGGAGTCCTCGAATAAGGCTCATACTCCTGAAGTTGCGAGTTCTGGAAACTGAGCGTGGTAAAAATTGGCTGGTTGGACACAGGAGATCCACCAAAGGACGGGTGCTGATGGGTCGCATGTATGGGCTGTTGCTGCTGATTTGAAGCATTCTGGTCACCATTGATATCCACGGAAAGCGATATGTTCGCTGCAGCCGCTGCCATATCAAGAGAATTCTGAGGATGTGCAGTTGCGGAAAGCGAAGTCTGAGGCTGTGCTGGGGTCACAGGGATACCGCCGCCATGACGAATATAGCCTGCTGTGCTCAGCTGTTGAGGCATATGCTGCGATGGGTTTGAGGGATCCACATCTGCCGCATAGACGCCGCGGCAGCTAGTGTCATTCGGGTCAAATTCGTAAGGGAATCCAGAAGCAGGGCGCTGGTGGCCAATAACCCCAAGCGATCCGATATGGAGCGGTGCGAGGGCTGACGGCTGATCGTGAGCGTACTGCGCTGAAGAAGATGCATGTCCATGCGGCGAGGTCTGATACATGCCGCCACCAGGATGCACGCCATGCGGCTGTGAAGTGGCAGGGGAAGCCGATGAGGAAAATGCTGATGGATACACTGGCTGCTGCAGCGCAGAGGTGGGTGGGAGATGTGTGTACTGCGTCGGTGGCTGGGACATTGCACTGGTGTCACCATAGCCAGACTGCTGCGGATGTCCCTGGTGATGCTGAAGCTGATGGCCTCCCGAGCCCGGCGCTCCCGCCTGCTGGTTTCCAAGTACCATCCCAATTTCGGCAGTACCATTGCCAGAGGCCATAGCCGCTGACGGAGAGCCAGTTTCAGCAGGCGATTGTGAATCTGATGAGTTGCTAGCTGAATGGCTCATAGCTGGTATTGGCTGCGCCTGCTGCTGTTGATGATGCTGAAAGTCAGACGGGTGGCCAGGAGACACAAACAAATGGCCTTGATCCATCCTAGTCGCTGCAACTTAAAAGAAAGAATATGTAAGGCTGCTAGTTCAACGCGGCAGCTATGTTCGGATATGCACCACTGGCACTACAGAATGAAGTTTTATAGAAGGTTGTGATTCAGAACAATCGCACAATAATACAAACAAAAAACACACAATGAAGTTAGAGTTAATGGTATTAAAACCGTGACAAAAAACGCGTTGTAATAAGACATAGGTAGACTGGTAACAAAGAACAAGATATACCAAAAAAAGGCGGCAAATGTCCTGAGAAATAAGAACACACCTCTGTGGTGTAAATTATCCTGCAAGATGTGTGTGGTGATGGATGGGAAGCATGCTGCAAAATGCAGCAAAATAGAAAACAAGTAGGAGAGAAGAGACAGCAAGATAGAGCAGTGTGGTGTGTAGTCAGAAGAGACAATAGCGACAGAGATATAACGAAAAAGCTTCATATTTTTTTGAAGCTGCTGCTATTTTTTGTATGCAAGTTGGTGACACGAACGAACGGACAGATACGTGACGCGCACTCTGTCAGAATGCACAGCAAAAAAAAAGCCGCTAAAGAGTGAAAAGAGTGCTGCTGCAGTTGACATGCAAGCCCAACACAGAGAGGAACAAGATAGGAAGACGATAAACATAGTGCGCGCGTTAAACACCTTGTACAAATTTCGGGCACCTTCTTTTACCACTTTCTATAGGCGGCACAGGAATGAAGGCGAATGTGTGCAAGGCGCAAGCATATTTCTTGGCCAAAAAAGAACACGGGCCCCCCCCTCTTGCGTCATTCTGCAATTGCAAGCACTAAGCAGTGTATGTTCCCAGGCACAAATGCAAAGAACGCTACGAGAAGATGAAGGGCCAGATAAAAAAATTCGAGGAGGCGACCCAAGCAATAGCGGAAAACAAGAACTGCTGATCAAAGCTCTGCCCCCTTATCACCTGCTACTTCTAGGTCCGCCATATATCGCCTCATGTGAACATCACAAAAAAGGCATTACCGCTACTCCTCAGAACAGCAGGCGCGCGTATTGCTGCCAAATTCATTTTTGCAACCTCCATCGCTCTATTACAGCCAGCTAATAAAAGCAAGATGTGCATGTCCACTTTACGAGGAAATGTTTGCTGCGTAGGATGAAGGTGACACACAGCATAACTATGGAGGAACTGTTGGGTGTGAAGACACATAACATAATCAGTCAGGAGAGTGGGAAGATACACTCAAATTGAGTGTCATTGACTTACCAATTATAGACACCACAAGTTAAATCAAATAATGATGCGTGGGCAAAAAAAGAAAAATTCCCTAGCGCGCTCCCAGTTGACAGGTAAAAGAGCCCTTGCGTTTTTATGGCAATTGTCTGTAACAACAGCCTTCTTTTTTTGCTTTGAACAAATGTAGCGATCGCCAAGCGTAATAATACTACTCAAACAAACACCACAAACAAGGCAAGCGTGGAGTGTCGATTTCTACCGAAGCGGAAAATTGATAAATGAGCAAGATGTTCCAGCTGGACACTATGATAATGCTATTTGTTGAACTTTGCGTTCCCTGAATAAATGACAATCAATGCAGATGAGTAGACTTGGATAGAAGCAGAGACGATAGACCGAATGGATGAATACCACAATTCACGCGTCAGTTACGACCAATGCGAAGTTGTATTATATTTTGGAAGGTGAGGATACGCAACAACTGTTCAAAAGAGACAGAGGGAATTGCCAACACAAACAGGTCACACCAAGGAGAGCCAGAAGCTTGTGCTTGAAGTAGAGAGGAGGGACGAAAGATCCAAAAAGGGTATGGACTATAAAAAGGAAGATGGCCAAGGCCAGGGGGGGAGAGAAAAAAGCGATAGAAGCAATATTGGAAATTGAATTGTTCTGAGACAGACAGCAGAATAGGAGGAGTATTTAAACGGCTTGTCCGAATGCGTTGCGGTTTTGTTGCGTTTTGAAGCAACGGCTCTGGCTCCCCGTCCTGCCGGCACCAGGTGTATATAAAGCCAATTTCGCGACTGTGGGCACTTTTTTGCACAGGAAAGAGGGGGAGGCTGACTGGACTCCCCCCCCCCGAGCAGATGAGCGCTGTCTAGCCGTCCCTCGGCCACTGCGCAAATGCCGCTCCTTGCTGCTCTTTTTTTTTTTCCAAAGATGTTCATTGTTCATGGAGGGAGGGGCTAAGCTGCGCACACGCATGCGCGCTATACGGCGCAGCGGCTGCTGGGCGTGTTGTCAGGGAGGGGGGTGGCCGCCAGCTGCGCGTCAAACACCCCCCTCCGCGGCCCTGGATGCATCGGCTTCTTTTTTTGGGGAGGGGGGGCTGTCAGCTGGAGTGCAGAGGGGTGGTGCCGAGCCCTATGGGAGACTCCGGCGCTGCCTAACATCTGTCGCTGTCTGCGCCGTACCTTGTCAGGCCCGCTTCGCGCCTCGTCTCTGTTCCTTCGGGCACATGCTCCACTGGCGGTATAGTATCTTGCCACTGCTCCTGTTTCTGCTGCTTCCTGCCTTTTTTTGCTGTTGTTGCCAAGCCAGCTCTCCTTTCCAGCTCGGCTCTGATCCGCGCTCGGCTGACCTGCAGGCGCAAGCCTCCTGCCCCCATCCAGCTCCAGCAACGCCTCCGTGACGCATGCAATTGCATAGCCCACACACTCCTTTTCCTCCTGGCTGCGTTTTTTTATTTGGTGGCAAGAAACTTCGTCGTGGGTGTGTCTGTCTTGTTGCCAAAAAAAAAAATCATTTGGCGGCTGTGATGAAGTTTGGGAGTTGAGAGTTTTGAAGGCGTATCCTTATCATCTCATTTCCGCCAATTTCCTGCGCTTGCAAAAAAAGTGCCGCTAGTATTGTGCCGATCGTGTCTCTTAATGTGCTCTCTGAGCTGACCGCCCCCCAACTCATAGCAGAACACAGTACAGTTGCGTGCTTTCCTTCCTCCCACGATGCAGTTATTTCTTGCAAGATCGGTCACCCCTCATATGCAAGCAACTGGTCACCAGCCGAGCCGCAGACACATCCCTTGCTGAGTATGTCGGCTCAAATTCAGAGGTATGTTGTTTTTGCAGTATGAACATTCTGTTGTTTTCATAGCATTCTTTACCTTTTGACAGAAGAGAGCTGTGCTTCGTTTTTTACATTTCTAATTGATTGTTGTTCAGGTTTGCCACAGTCTTTAAATGGCTTGGAAATGTTATTCTTCAAAGGAATGACAATGTAAGTTCCTCTTGTTTTTGCGCCTGCAATATTATACACCCGCAAAACAGACCACTGTCAAATGCGGCCAGTTCAAGGAAGCATTCTTTTTTTGGCAATCAGCTGTGTATTTGTAGTTAAAACTCGCAAGCCTCATCTTTTTTGTTCATTTTTTATTTGCATACCCATGTTCTCTGCTAGTGTGGACTGCGTTTGGCGTCAATTTTTTTGGCTGCGGCATCAGCAGCAAAACAGCTTCTTTCAAATATTGCAACATGTAACAATGTCATTGATTTAGTTTCAACGAAGGAAAAAGATGAAAACCACAAAAAAACCCAGTTCGTTTATTTCTGGCGACGGACAATGTTTGCAAAACTAGAAATTGTGTATTCACGCCGCAGGCATACTGATCACAAACGAATAAGGCACGTTTTTAGCTCAAAACATTGATTGTACTGTCTTTTGTTCTATCCGCATTGGCAATTCTAGGACACGCGGTCTTCTTAAGAAATTGTTTTACGTGGCTTATCATATTTCAATATTATCAGCAACTAACTTTTTTTGTTAACTCTTGTCTAGAAACTCAATAGTAAACATTGTGGCTAGAGTTTTAAAGAACAATAATAAGAACCGCTTACAACCCATACATGGTTTTATTTGGATATTTCTTGATTCTTATGTGTGTTTACGCGGTAAAACACACCAGCTTTGAAATATTATATCTATTTTGTTTACGTTGGTTTGCTAGACAATAGATACCGCAATATTGAGCAGATGTTGTGGCGTCTTTAACGCTTCAAAAGAAAACGTAAACAAAAGACAAGCGCTTCATGCTTGATGATCAGAAGCATATCTCACTTGCTTGTTTGGCGTTACTGGGAATCCAGGCACAAACACTATTTGTTCTTGATCTTTTTTCTTCAGAAACCAGAAAATCATTTGCTACTATTCTCTGTCATTTGTAGTGTAAAAACTTTTTTATGTAGACTTATACAATGTACAACAAAGGGTGCATAACAGCAGCCTTTGAATTGCTGCAATAGTCAACTGCGATAGTCAACTGTGGAATGCCAATGCCTACCTCAGAACAAGTTCAAGGATTTGAGTTTTTTTGTGTCAGGATATATGCTAGACAATCTGAGCTGATTTTATCTGCACGTAATCGAATTCTTCAACCTGCCAGCTTTCAAATTAAATAACTGCAAAACCGACAATATATTTTATAGCTATGTATTGTCATAATTAACCACAATATACCAACGGTTAATCTTACATCAATGTTAACAGCAAAGCACTTTATCACTAAAGCAAGCAAATAATATATTATGTTACATGGGTAATAGACCAGTTAAAATGTTAAGACTGGCCACAGGATTTTTCTAATATGTATAATATTATCTCTGGCGCAACACAATATCAACACTACCGTCTGCAAGAAAAAGCCTGCCAGCAGCCTTCTAGCGTCACTTGCATAAAAGGATTTTCTCCGAATTTGCAAATCATAACGAAACTCGGATTCTTGTTGTCCCCAATTACAATATAGCGATCACCCAAATATGTATTAATATGATAAACGCTAGATATTCAGATAAAGGGTCCCTGATTTACTTGTCATTACTGCTTTCAGATGAGGACACAAATACAATATTTGGTCAGAGGTTGTCTGCTCATCCGAAACATTGCTTGTTGAAGTTGGATATGGACAATTGCAAATATGAAATCTTTGAAATAAGCCGAAGTTACATTGCTCCATCTAGAAATTCATAGATTAAATATAAGGTGTACTTTTTTTGTGTGCTCGTCGAACTTCAGTATCCCTCATTTTCACCCACTTGGAGCTACATGAGCACAATAATTTGCGCGATCATAATATACTACAGACTAGTCTGCTTAATCATTGGTGGATGGTTTGATAATAATAATCTTTGAAATGCTCATGGCACTTTGATGTTGGTTAAACTGGTACAGAAATTACATCTGCTTGCTGTGTCGTATCATCTGGTAGCTGGATATAGCTGTGCAACATTTCTTGCCTGTGAGGGGCTTCTCGGGGGCTTGAAAACAGAGCGACGTCATCGACCAGTCCTTGGGTGGCGTGTGAGCCGCCACATAATCCAAATATAGTAAAAGTCCGCTTCCACAGTAGCTGATTCTACCCACAGTAGGGTATGTATGTTAACCAAAACGAACACAAAGGGTATTAGACTGTTTGAAAACAGAAGGATGGCAAGCCTGTGGAGGGGGGGTGACAATAAAATAGACGTTTTTCTTTTTGTCTCTCCACCAATTGCTGGCACCCAAAGCTTTTAACTTGATAGTAACCCTTTTATTGTTTTCAGATTAACGCTGCCATTGTTTCTTTCTTACAATGCTTGTAGCCATGAGCAAAAATAAAAAACACACACACAGAACAATGACTCTCCTAAACTGGCGGCGCTTGCCTCCCTCAGGTCTACTTGTGTGAGTATTTCTGCGTCTTCAGTTTTTGGCTCACAAGGAATAACCTCTGTCGTCGCACCGTACCTGGGGAGTTCTTTTTTTTTTGCTTGTAGCCACATCTCGATGTCCCTCTTTCTATTTGGCTGTGTTCTAACTCACATGTAATCTAGACTCCCCAAAACAATAGCTTACATGCAATACCAGTCGTTCAGAAAATGTTATTGGTTAAGCTAGTGTTTAGAATGACCTTGGATGCGGCGTGTTAAAGCTATCTTTTGGTTTGTCGCTATGGATGGCAGCAAGCCGGCGCAAAGCCACTTGCACATCCGTGTAACAAAAAGTTGCGAAGTTGACAGTGGAAATGATGCAGAGGGATTTCTTAATACAAATCGATCATGGATGTGTAGAGACCGCGACCGCAATTAACTAATCAGTCTGTGGTATATTTTATACTTTTCTGTTAAAAACTTTGACACGTACACTAGTGTATTCCCCTTTAGGGATTGTGTGGTGAATCTAGATGATCTTGACATTCAGAAAATGCTATTCTAGAAATTGATGTGGGGGGTACCAGAAAAGCCAGAACCTCTTGCCACAAATGCATTGTCCTTGAAGTCCATACACAAAACTTCCAAAGTCGGTATAGCACAAAATAGTGAACTTGTACAAAAAGAGAAATCTATAAAAATCTTAATAAAATGAACGATCGAGTTTTGATAATCTATGAAAATGTCAAAATATAATACCTTGTTATACCCTACGACGCTTTGGCATAAATTTATAGTTTGGATATAGCAACTCATGCTCGCGCTTTTTTATAGCAGCCAACTCCTCATATTCTTTTTTCAGATCTGGAGCCATGTTATGCCATTCCTTGGCTATTATTCCCGACACAACCTTATTTCCGCCCTTAAATTGTTTGACCAACTCTTTATGGCGCTGGCTGCGATAAAGCATAAATGAATTGGGAGGACGCTTAATCTTGATTTTGCTTCCCTCTACTTGCGTTTGCAGTGTATTGCTACTTCTTTTGCAGTTGCCATCCGAATCATATTCGCTATTCTCTCTGTCACTAACAGTGCTCTCATAATTGCTGCCCGTGCTATTTCTACTTCCATCGACGTCTGGGCTATCAAATTCTTGGCTATTGTGGCCCTTACGCTTACCAAACAATATGTCTGGTTGATGGTCAAACTCCAATAGCTCGCAACCACACCGACCGATAGGTCTCTCCCTCGGTGTGCCATCGTCATTTTCGGTATCTGTTTGTGGATTGCATAGCATCTTGTGTAAGAATTTGCGCAATTCGGTCCGCGAACAGCGTTGAAGATCGATAAGGATAGGAGTAAATCCTTGTGGAACACGGTTTACCAGAATATTGGGTGGTGGTCCATTGGCAGAAACGTGCTTGGGTGCAAGTGCCAACCCTTCAAGTTCTTGAGCAAATATGCTCTCGAGGTTCATGCCAAGTTCATGTGCCTGTCCAAACGACATCCTTTAGTCTCAACTGGGTGCGAATTTCTTTTCTCGAGTGACAACTGTCAAAGTGCAAATAGTTAGTCCAAAGCGCTTGTTAACGGTCGCCAATTTTGTTTCTGTGCAACAACGCCTTTTGTGATATAGAATACAACTAGAAATTTGAGTATAAATTTGGTAGTCTATACTGCATGGCCGTATTCAAGGGGATGCTTCCTCTATATAAGAGGAATAAACGTCCTGTATTGCTTGAACGCATTTTCTCTTCCTTTTTGACTGACGCTACTACATAATAGGGATGATAGCAGCTTGAAATAATTGTGATAAAAAAGTAATTGTCTTATAAACCCTCCTCGGATACAATACACAATTGGGAGTAAGCCTTAGCGGGGGAAGTATGATAATAGATATTCGCGCTATCTGTCTGCTAGACAATAGATCAGGCGCGTGGACACGTGGGGGGATGTATATTGTGCATAAACCCCGCTTTTTTCGGGTGCACGATATCACGATCAATTGGGCGTCTATTATTTTACAATGACACTACGCCGTGTCCACACCCCCAAACCACGCAAGGATAAGAAAGTGTGACAATCCAGAATTGTGGCGAGTGAAAATGACCCGTGTTTATAGCATCGATATTCTAACAATCCCCTTTCCGTGTAAGCGATTACCAAAATCTCATACATCGACTGACAATTGTACAATTGTTCTGAAATGCAGACCAATAGTTGCTGCGAATTAGCCAATAAAATGCATGAAGTGGTGCTTTTTTTATTTTATTTTTTAAAAGCATAGCTTCCTACAGTTTTAAGAAAACTATTGGTGCATCAAAAAAAAAAGATTTGCATTGGACAAGGCGATTTTTTTGGCAGCAAGTGGGCTGGTGTTTTGCGTCATGAGAGTCAATTTTTATGCGTGGTTGGCGTTAGCAGATAAGAAGAAAGGTCCAAGAAACACAACAGCAACATAATGGTAGTAGTTTTGAATAGACACATAGTGTAGATGACTTTAGCACCGTCATAGCAATTATACATAAGCACATGCAACTTGCATAGATGCTGGTCGTATTCCCCTAAGAATGAGAGGGTGTAGTTGGGTGTGGAGTTGTTAAAGACCACAAAAGTCTATCTGGTTATTATGTCCACCAATGACCTCTCCGCTCATCCACAGTGCAAACGCATTGCTTGATTAGCACAAAACCCGCCATGCCAAGTTCCGCCCAAAATAACTACAAGACAACGCTACTATTTTTGCAAAATATAGTAATTGTTGGGTCTATGCCTTGTAGCCAAAAGTTATCCCGGCACAATAGGGTTTTCTTATCTTTTTTATAACATATGAAGCTAACTAAAGCGTATAAGTAACACAGCAGTTAAGGAGAATGGTTAGGGCTTGTTTAATTCTACAACAAATAAATTCTAAGCATTACTAGATTGTAATGGCGACATTATCAGTTTGATTAACAGAAAGACAATTGAATAGTTTGTTGGTTTATTTATTTTGAATTGGCAACCTGAAAAATGACGTGCCGATTTAAGGACCCCGGTTGATGAGGTAGCGCAAATATAAAAAATTACTCAGAACTTGTTTTCAGTTTTTTTTGTAATCTCTGGATCCAAGTCAACCTCGCTTGAATTGGTGTTAGCGCTGGGTAAAAGTAGTTTATCAGTCTTGTCCAAAGTCGTGTTCTTTTCGATATGGCCTAGCGACTGCGATTGTGATTCCTCAATGGAATGTTTCATTTTTGACTGATTTTCTGCAATGCTTGGAGTTTGCATTATTTGAACGCTGCTTTTGATAGGGCTGTTGAGCTGTGGCTGGTTATTTTTGTCGGATGTATCAACTACTTCCTTTTTATAGTTCCGGTCTAACTCTGCTGGATGGATACTCTGTTGCAAAGGCTGCGGCGCCGTAGCATCTGGCTGAAGACCTGTAGATGGTGTTGGGAGTATAGTCACAAGTGAATCCTGCTTTGGGTACTCAAACGGTTGATGGTCTATGCCAACAGGTATAACATATGGATAATGTGGTGGCATAGTTGGTGACTGCTGTGTCAATGGCAGAGATGCAGACAGAGTTGCCGAATGCAAAAGTTGAGGCGGCAGGGGTGGAGAGCAGGTGGTAGAAAAAACTGATCCAGAGGCCATAGGGGTTCTTTGTAATTGTTGTGTGCGGTTTTGTGGAAGAACTGTGATCATCGGCAGATAAACAAGAGTTCCTGGTGGTAGATACGGATTTTCAACAGTAGGCGTGTTTTCTGGTAGAATGTTTGTTTGGGCTGTCTGCATAATACGTCTGTCAATAGGATCGCTAGCCCTGTGTGGCATATAATTCCCTGGTGTAGTAGCTTCTTGTGCAGACTTGGGGAATTCTGAACTGGGCGCTGTTGATGATGCGCCCTCAGCGGGATCTGATGAGTCTAGATTTCCTACTCTAATGTAAGATTGTGCATTACTGTATGCCATAGCACCAGGTGGCCCAGTCGGCTGCTGATAGGTGCCTGGCGCATCCCCGACCATTTTCACAATGCCGCTAGATAACATCGACTGCATACCTGTGGCCATTAAATCTGCGGACGGGTCTCTGCCATATTGCGGCGGTGTTCTTTGAGAATTTTGAGTTCGAGAGCCGGGACTGAGTGGAATACGGACTGGAGCACCCGAATAGGCTGGCGGCAGCCCATATGCTCTATTATGAGACCCAGACGATCCTGGTAGTCGTAGGGGTTGTGGAAAATAGGAAACCGCCGACGTGGAGGCCTTTTCTTTTCCTTTCTTCTTAGATCCCGAGTAACTACTATTGCCCGTGAGCTGTGCGTAGGAGTTTACACGAAGCCGTTGGTTTCCATGATCAACCAAACGTATCTTTTGGGGATTTCTATCAAGAAAACCCTCACGTTTTGCCAATCGACTTTGCTTGTACATATTTTTTTGGCCGAGAAAGGAAGTATCAGCTACCTGGTCGTACAATGACTGCTGTGGATAGTCGCGTTGCCGTGGCTGAACCCGGTATAAATTTTGTATCTGAGGCGGCTGCGCAGGTAGTCTACGAGTTTAAGTAGCTATATCTTAGTCACAAAATTATGTCCACCAACATAGCCAAAGGATCTGTGGGAGAGAAGGAATACTTACGGACAATTTTTAGCAATATGACCAATTTGCTGACAGTTGTAGCACGTTTCAGTCAGGTCACCGGGTGGCGGACCAAACTCACCGCGCTCACGGTTGGAGAACTCCACTCGTATTACAGAGCCCATTAGCTCTTTTCTGTTTAAATCCCGCACTGCCTGCACGGTGTTTGCACCCGAGGCGTATTCCTACAATGTTTCAACGTCGATCTGCAAAATATACGCACCAAGTATATGTAGATTTGATTAATGCCGCGGCTATTGCCTCAACTATCATACAGGAACAACGAGACTGCTGAACGCTGGTTTTCTTTCACATCTTATGTCAAAGGCAGTGAGACACATGGATCCGCATACAGAAAAGGAGGAGGACGAGCGCCTCCATACTTTCCTCGGTGGGGCGCACATAAAAGTCTGGGAGCTGTACGCAACACATGCCACAGAACACAATTTAAAGTGGTTGCATAATGGGGAAGGTTTTGTGCATTCTGATACTTGGGAGGTGTCAAGAAGGCAGCATCTGCACTTGAAGATGGCAATTAGACAAAGGCGGGATCGGCATCCAATGCGTGGTATTGGAAGTATAAAAGCACTCCTAGTGCTAGATGAGGATGATTCTAAACCACCAGATTGAGCCTGGGATGCACAGATGGCTCGGTAAATGAGCAGTGTGAGGGAGCGATCAGACCCGGGACCAGACAACAATTAGAAACGCCCACGCTTAAAAAGAGCCGGAGCCGAGCCACCCATGCAGCAATGCAACAGAGAACTTACAATGAATGCATATGTGCCCTTACGGTCAATACTGACGATTGGGCCATACGGTTCGAAAAGTGCCCGTAGAGTAGCGTCCTTTATCTTCTCATGAAGATGGCCAACAAAGAGTGTCATAGCTTTGACATGCGCGAGTATAACCAAGCACAGTTTTTCTGTACTCAGAACACGACAGCCTCTCCAGTAAATATTTTGTTAAAGATACCGTGTTAGTGAGTGTTTCGCAAACAGGCGCTGTAATTGGGCGAATCGATTGTGGTAGAAAGCAAAAATAAAAAAGAAATAATGAGGATGCTACTTGCAAAATGGGACCTTGAACAAAGCGAGAAATTTTGACCAGATAGCCTCTATATCTAGAAGCAAGAGACTGCGGACTCGCAGACAAAAAAAGGATGACAGCTGACTGCAGGGTGCAAGGTATATGCAACACGAATAACACCAGAAAGAAAAACGCAGAGTTGAAAAAAACAAAGTGAAAATATGTGACACAGGAAAAAAAACCTACTTTTATAATAAAAGGCATATACTATGCATTAAGAAAAGAGAAGGAAAGAGAAGAGCAGACACGCGCCCAGATAGATAGAGCGGAAGCAGACATATGGCGAGAGCCAAATGCAGCAGAACGCCAGAAGAGTCTTGCAGTGTATGAATGCGTGTGCCCTTTTGATGCACGAGCTCAAGAATTGGAAGAAGAAAAAGCCAGCAAAAAATATGCACGATACAAAAATGCAGGTAGTACATGGGAGTCGTCACAGCGCCAGGGAGGGGTTTTTTTAGTGCATTGTGTTGCTGGAGACGTGTCAAACGCCTGAACACGCAACAGATGCGTGCAGGAAGAGTGTTGTTCTGCAAAAAAACACACATACCTACTATTTTCACCCTCTTTAATTCTCAAATAAAGCTTATCTGCTGCAAACATGTCAAATCCAAAAAAAAAAAACAAATCTAATGTGCAGGGTGGGAGGATAGGCTACCACTGCACGTTTAGCAAGCCCATCTGCTTATTAGAGAATCTAAATTGCACGCGCGGACATATGCGAGCCAATAGACACGAGCAAATTGATAAAGCCACCACAAGCGGCTTGCAGAAGAGTGAAAAAGATATGCAGATTGGCTTAAAGTATTCCAATGTCTTGACTTCAGCGATATGTTGACAATAGAAAAATCTGACTGGTTGCGCCAAGATGGGAAATCCCTACATTGCTGTTACTTAACTAATGCCAACACATTGTCTAGATTCTATTGACTTTAACAAACACACTCGAGAATATAAACATTACAAGGCAGATAACTTTTGTCACATCAAGTTTAGAACAGCAGCAGAAATTGTTCATGGATATCTTTCTAATATATATAAAACTATTCAACTATTAAGCGATCATAAAAACTGCACTCATCTAACTAGAAATATGTTACGAGCCCAAGGTGCGTCGTGAGCCTGCTATTGCTTCTGCTGCCAATCCATATCCCGATCCGCATCCCAATCTCAAGCATTGGAATCGCGATACTGCTGCTGTTTTAAACTTCCGACACATCCTATTCAGCCTGCGTGAGGGCAAGGGAATTCCGGAGTGTTTCCTGCTGATCAGTCGAAGAAACTCGCAAAGCACTGCAAGAAGAGCACCAAGAAGCGCAAGACACAAACACGAAAACATTTGGGGTAGTCACCACTGCCCTAAGCTAGGAACATATCTGCTGAGTATTTCTTCTTTCAGATCATGTTGAGAACTTCTTTAGAATGAAGTAAAAATCAATTGCTGATAAAATACTAATTGTCTGTGTTGGCAGTGGCAGGGACCAGATGTGGCATCTCCATTGCTCTTAGCAAAGCCAAACAACTAAGGGTACGTGTCATCATACGCCAGCCATATGAGAGCTCAAACATGTAGAAAAAGCATCTACAGCAGCGATGCCTTGCTCGCAATTCCAAATACTAAAATCTGCTACTTCTCAAAGCGTCTGAAGCTTGTCAGATGTGACGTATTTCCATATTTTACCTAGCATTGTCTATGGTCATTTGGGCAGGCAAAAATTAAACAAAGCGTAAAACAGTTTGTATAGCGAGAAAAAGAAAGATCACTCAAAAAGCATTACTACTACGCAAGGCAGACAACAAGTGCTGCGACGGCTCCCGCAACAATAGTAGCAGGGGAGCGGATGGCCAGCGCAGGCGCCGATGAAGTGCTATTATCATCGCCACCATTGTCATCGTCAACCCCGTTTTCATTACCACCTGCAGAGGTTCCTTCATTGCCATTGTCATCCTCCTTGGTCAAGCACTCGGAGGGTTCCTGTTTGGGAGTGTGATCGATCTTGACATCAATGTCTCCCGCCGAGCACTTGGCGCCCTTCTGGTCTTCAAAGCTCTTGTTGATAGCCCAGGCCGCACGCTGATATGCATCACAGGCCACAAAATCCCCATATTTGCCCTTGCTTGTGTCATATGAAATCTCGTCGCAACTGGTCTGACCGCAAATATCGCCAATGATCGCGCCGACAGCCTTACCCTCGCTGGCAGTCAGCTTGTTGTTCTTGAACGTGCAGCTCAGCGTGCCTACCATGCACTGGCAGCGGCCCAATGAGGGTGTCGGTGACAGGCTACCAGGTGCAACTTTCCAGTCGCTGCTAGCCTTTGGGCATTCACTGTCCTTTCCGCTAGGCTTGTAGTCGTCCATCTTGACACCTTCGGGGTTAGCAGCCTTCAACGCATTCTTAAAGTTGTCGTAGTCGTCGTTCTTCTCCGCTTTGCTGTCTCCATATGAGACTTTAACAATGCCATATTCGTTGTCTTCTTCAGTGTACTCATACATGATTCCTCCTGAAAAAATGTCCATCATGTCTTTGCCGTAAAGTGACTTAGTCTCGCTGAACGTGCGCGGGCGTACGAGGTTGCAGCCGTACTCTGTCAGCAGCGACGGAATCGTATAATCGGTCATATTCTTGGTGATGTCTGAGTAGCCAGACGTCTCAAAGTCTGACTTATCGCCGCACCACCTGTAGGTGTTAATGCCGTAGAAATCGGCACGGGTCTCCTCATCACCACAATTAAAGTAGTTGATCAGGTTCATGCGAATCTTTGGGTCATCGTTGTCTGCATAGCCAACGGGTGTGCTCAGCTTCTTAGTCTTGAGGTAAGCCTTCATGTCACGAACAGCCGCCTTGACAAAAGCCGCGGACGGAGTTGAGTCAACGTCGTTAGCAACCTCATTGCCTGCAATCCATGCTACAAGGTTCGAATAGCCGGAAAAGGCATCAACCTTGGCCTGCCAGTGGCTCATCAAATCGTGATCCCAGTGCGGTTCAGCCCGGTTAATCGAGTATTTGGGAGATGGCATGTCAAGCAGCAAGTAAATGCCTGCGTCTTCGAGCAGCTTCATACACTCGTCGTGCGACTTGGTGTAGTCAACCTCGTAGACACGGATTGAATTAATTCCAAGGTCCTTGAAATGCTGAACATCGCGCTTGCAGCCGGCAGTATCAGCCAGTGGGTCCGGGTTGTCATTGCCTGACAGCCCTGTGCGCGGCTGGTATGCAACACCCTTGAAGAAAAATTGCTCACCAGTCTTCTCGTTGAAGAACTTGCTGCCCTTGATCACAATGGGATCAAGTGCGGCTACCAGCGTCGATGCGCACAGCGCAACAGCGCTGGTTGTGGCCAGCGAGGCAAACTTCATTTCGGTAAGAAAATGTAAAGAATAAGTGGCGTACGCTTATTCTGAAAGGAAGAAAGCGAGTGAGTAGACAAGAAGAGAAAGGTATGCTGGTCGAAGCGAAAGAAGAGGTAAATAGGGCGAGATATTGAGATCTAGGGAAGGAGGAAAGAAAGAGAGAAGGTTGAGGTTTGCTTGTTGTGGTCCTGTATGCTCTGCTATTTGTAGGCCTTTACTGTGTGCTTTATCCCTGGGATTGGCGCTCCTTGTGTAAAATCTGGAAGTTTCCATACCTTTTTTTATCTTGCCGCGCATGGTTTGCCAGGGATCGGCCAGTCATAATGGTTTAAAGGAAAAGCGCAGTGTAATCCCAGCCCACTGAATGCGATGTTGTGCGGAACATGGATTCCGAATATTCCTTTTAGAATACTTGTTCTGTTTTGTTGAGTGTGAGGCTTGCCAGGCCAAATCTGCAAACAACCACGTGCTGACAAGGTCGGTCTGGCACCAAAGGCCACTGAACCCCGAATAGATCAGATCACTGGCACATCAAGATATTTTGATCACATTTTTTTTCTCAGTTTTCAAGTTTTGTGAGTTGTGTGGATCAGATGCAGTGCCTTGAACATGTCCCTTTCCTTCAGCGCCATATCGACACCCATTCTGAACTATTTTGTATATCTTATTTGGCTTGAATTCCCTTCGATATGCCGCGTGCAAAAAAGTCAAAGCTATCGCGCAAGGAGCTCCAGCATCTTAAGGAGTATGGCGAACTTGATCCTCTGAGTTCTGTAAATGACGACAAGGACCTCGACAACCTTATTAGCAATGCACTCAGCCGAAGTGGCTATGGCAAATTCACAGGGAAACTACGGTCGGGAAAGAACAGCAGAGATGATAGCAGATACACGAAGGGACAACCCAAGCAAAAGAAGCCAAGCAATGCCAGAGTGGACGCATATACGCGATTGCTAAAGTCGTTTGGAGATGCTTCAGGTAGACTTAGTAGTATGGACGCCATTGTTTCTGACGACGAAGCGCTTGAAAATAGCGAGGACATGGAAGTCATGGGCAATATTAATGATACACAAAACAACAACGAAAATGTTGTGAATGGAGCTACTGCGGGTACCAAATCGGACGAGGAGATGCAGGACAACTCTGAAAGTGACAGCGAAGAGGAACACGAAGTTGATGCAGTTGATTCAAACGATCAAAAGAGCGACGGAGATGATAATGCCACGACAACTATTGCCGAGAACACAAATGATGTCCCTAACGAGGTTTGTGAGGCGAACGACTATATGGAGAGCCACTATGCAGATGAAGATTCCGAACTGGCTCACAAAAAGCTTGCAGCTGTGACGAACAAGGAGTATGAGCATTCGACAAGCGAAGATGCAGCACTCGGAATGTGTGTCGTCTACAATGTTGCAGGAGAGAAGTTGAAGCCTGTAAATCCACGTCCACTAAAGCAAAGACTTGTAAAGCCATTCCACAAACTAAACAAAGACCACACAGAGTTTACCAAGTTCCAACAGGGAATATTCAATTGGTTTGATCAGTACCGTGATGTGGTATATGGCGGACGTACACAAGATAATGAAGATGAATTGACCACTGCGTACGCAACACATGTAATGAATCATGTTGCAAAGGCCAAAGATCGCGAACACAAAAACAACGCAAAGCTTGCAAAGGCACATGCAGCAGGAACTGATATAGGCGAGCTTCGGGATAGAGGGTTCACTAGACCCCGCGTCTTGATTATTTTACCATTCAGAAACTCTGCATACAAGCTTATCAGAAAGCTACTTACTTTGGCTTCTGCCGAGCAAGAGATGAACTCTGCTCGTTTTATGAAGGAGTATGGTCCAGATGAGGACGAGGAACAACGTCATAGCGCCAATACTCGCAAGCCAGATGACTTTCAGCAAACTTTTGCAGGGAATATCGACGACGCGTTCCGCATTGGCTTACAACTTCATCACAAGTCAGTTAAACTCTATGCAGACTTTTACCGTGCCGATATTATTGTAGCATCGCCTATTGGTTTGCGTATGACCACTGGCGCGGAGAGTGGTGACCGCAAAGATTTTGACTTTCTTTCTTCCATTGAAACCGTCATTGTCGATCAGTGCGACGTGCTGCTGATGCAGAACTGGGACCATCTGGTGCACGTATTTGAGCATATGAATCTGACGCCAAAAAAGGATCACGGCTGTGACTTTTCACGCGTGCGCAGTTGGTGCCTCGATGGTATGGCCCGTTACCGGCGTCAGACAATAATGCTCTCCGAGTATGTAACCCCCGATATACAGTCTATATTCAACAGCCACTGCTGCAGCATAGAAGGCAAGGTACGCATCAAGCCATCATACGCTGGTGCAATTTCTGATGTAGTAGCTCAGGTAACTCAAGTGCTCAAGTGGGTTCCTGTCAAACGGTTGCAATCTGCTGTGGACGATCGATTCAACCATTTTAAAGACCAGATCCTACCTGGACTCCAAAAAACCACCATGAGTGATAACCATACTGTGATATTTGTCTCCTCTTATTTTGACTTTGTGCGCATCCGGAACTATTGCAAAGGCAAGGATTGTTCATTTGCAGCCATCTCAGAGTACTCTACAAAGACCGAGGCCATGCAAGCTCGCAGACGACTCTACGATGGTAGTCTGCAGTTTATTCTATACAGTGAGCGAGCGCATTTTTATCATCGCTATCCGATTAAAGGCATCCGCCATATGGTGTTCTATTCTCTGCCTGATCGTCCGCGGTACTATTCGGAGTTGGTTAATCTCATGTTGACTAGCAATGACGAGTCTGTATCGCCTGAACAGCTTTCGTGTGTGACTTTTTATACCAAATACGATCAACTCAAGATAGAGCGCATTGCTGGCACCAAACTTGCTCCCCAGCTGTTATCGGGAGAGCGTTCGCAGTTCACATTTGCTTAGCGGTAGACAAATAAATTTACTTTGATCAAAAATTAATTGCTTTCGTGCTTCACTCTATCGATGGCTAGCAAGTCGGTACTCTGCTTTGTAGAATAACCCATTTGTTCGTGTTTTAAAAGAAATTGAACTAAGAGTTGATATGAGCAAAATTTTTAATTGTCTTTCTATTCTACACCACAATCTTCGATAGTAATAGGGGTAGAAGTCTTGCCATTAGTAGAGCCAAGCGCCTCGATCTCCTTGACAACATTCATGCTTTTATCATCAGCTACCCTTCCAAATACGACGTGCTTGCCATTGAGCCATGGGCATGGTACTGTGGTGATAAAAAACTGAGATCCATTGGTATTAGGTCCAGCATTGGCCATTGAAAGTAGTCCGGGTTTATCATGCAGTAGCTTAAAGTTCTCATCTGGAAATTTTGCGCCATAGATCGACTTGCCGCCAGTGCCGTTGTGGTTGGTAAAGTCGCCACCCTGTAGCATAAACTGCGGGATCACTCGGTGGAACTTGCTTCCCTTGAAGCTGAGTCCCTCTTCGCTCTTCTCACCTGAGCACAGAACGCGGAAGTTTTCGGCGGTCTTGGGCACCACATCTGAGCGAAGCACCATCGAGATCTTACCAAGGGACTTCCCCTTGGCTGAAACGTTAAAAAATACACGCGGTAAAACCATGGTCGATTTAAAAGCACGAATGGAGATTACCTTAAGAGAAACGGTGTTGAAGAAGCGAAGAAAATCTCAAACATTGTGGAGGGGAGGAGGTTTTTGCAGCCGAACCTATGCCTAGCAGATTGGATTAACGGATTTTCTTTTTGGAAAAGATCAACTGTATGTCAAGTAATCTATGAATATATCAAAAAAAAAACAATATTTGTGTCAGTCAAGGCAATTTTTGGCAGCGAGTGGACTGGTGTTTCGCGTCTAGAGAGACAACTTTTATGCGTTGTTGGCGTGCGTGGTTGGCGTCGGCAGACAAGAAGAAAGAATCAAGGAACAAAGCAGCAAGATACTACTAGTGGTTATGAATATACAGGTAGAGTAGAAAATTTTAGCAACGTCATAGCAATAATACACAACACATACACGTGTAACTTACCTTAATGTCGCCCGTATTCCCGTAAAAGAGGGTGTAGTTAGGTGTGGAATCGTTAAACACCACACATGTTTGTCTGGCTATTCTGTTTATTAACGACTCCTCCGACCATACGCAAACCTCGCCGCCAATCTTAACGCAAAGACACTGCCTTTTTGGCGCAAACCCGTCTTACCAACTCCCGCCAGAATAATCTTTTCTAAACGCTAACATTTTTTGAAAAAATAAAGTATTATACTGGTCTGCTTTGATTCGCTAGCTGGTTCATGGACACATTCTGCTGGCTCTGAGCAGGCTTGTCCTTCTTCGACAGCGATAACGAATCCAGTGCTAGCAAGTCCGAGTTCATGTCCCAGATATCGCTGAACGCAGCCTTTTGCGCCGACTTTCCCTTGCTCTTTGAATTTGCTGACGTTGCTGACATCAATGTTGATGGATTGCTTTGTGTAACAGCAGGGGAAGTCGATAGCGGCTGAAAGCTCACTCCAACGTCATCATCGCCAAGCAGATCAATGCCAGTACCAGAGTTGGCTGCAGGTTTTGCAGCCAAGGTCGATTTCTGGGAAGGTATAGTCGGCTTGGCATATGATGGAGCGCTACTGGCGATTGGCGGGTTAGTGCCAGGGCCGGCTCCCTGAAAGTCACCCCAGTCGTCGTCAGGAGCAGCAGGCGCGGTAAACATAGCCGAAGACGTGGTGGGCTTTGCAGGCGCGGTAGGCGCCGCGGCAGTTGGAATAAGCGAATCCATAAAGTTTCCAGCAGGTGGAGCCGACAGAGTAGGTGCTGTGGACGGAGTATTGCCAGTCCCATCATCGTCGTCAAATGAGAACAGGTCGGCAACCTCTGGACCCTTGGCTCTGGTGTCTACCGGTGTTAATTGACGAGTCGATTTTCGGGAGGCAAGCGCAGCAGTCGTAGATGGCGTGCTTCGGCCACCAGAGTCGGATCTACTGTTACTACCACTCCTGTCATCATAGCGCGACCCAGAAGCCATATAATCGCCACCACTCAAGCCGCTATATCTGCTACCAAAACCCGCACCGCTGCTTCCAAAGCCTGTGGCGCTGCTTCCGAAGCCTGAAGACAAGAACCCAGAGCCGCCCCTTGTACTGCTGCTGTTGCCAAAGCCGGACATGCGAGCACCACCTTCAAATCCGCCGTATTTGTCACGGCTAGCCTTTGACTTTTTGCGTTCCTCACGCAGACGCTCATCGTCATTGATAAGATCCACAATCTCCTTTGACCGATGACGCACATTTATACCCTGGTCCTTGCCATTTGCATCGATGTGGTGAAAGTTCTTTAGCATCTTTACAATAGTAATATGGCCTTGAACGTCCTCCACCACACGCTCTGCACCATTCTTCACCAGATACTCGATAAGCTGCAGTGCCTTGTATACTGGACGCCAGTTTGACGGGTCCGTATCGTTGAACTTCATGTATATCATGGGCATGATGTCATCAAAATCCTTTCTACAACGGGTGTGTAAGAAGTTGTAACGTACGATGTCATGGTTTAAGCTCAGCTACTGGATCTTACTAAATGCGATGGTAGCGCACGCCCATGGATGATTCTACTACACGAGGCTTACCTATTGTACGTGGCATCGGCCAGCTCACGCATAAGAGTGCTGGAGGCTCCCCAAGGCTCAGGACCTGTGGCCTCATTGACTTTAATCTCCATCTCCGAGTAGTTCATCACCACATTCTTGACCTTGTTGTAGACATTCCGCACGTCCCAGGCAGAAATTTCAGTCAGCTTATTAAGGTCCATGGTATGTCCAATGCTGTGTGGCAAATGATAAGTAGAGAAAGAATATTCAGCTGCTGAGCGCTGTAGATGCAGGTATAAAGCGTGGTAGAGATTTAGTTTTAGATTGGCATTAGAAAAAGAGCGGAAGATGAAAGTAGAAAATCGCCAACCAGTTACTCTAATGGGAGATGCATGGCGCTCCACGCCTAAACCAGCGAAAGCTTCACTAGCTGCGCCTCAGCATCAGCCACGGCAAAGGCCTGGTCAACCTCCAGTTTGCGGCGAGCTGCGGCAATCCAGTCCTCGGCGAGCTTCTTGGGCCAGCCCTTGAGCTGGTTCAGCTCGCGGGCTGCGGCATCCAAGTCGTGGTGCCTGAGTAAGAAGCTCGTGCGAGCAAGCACAGACTCGACATCGTCGCCATCGGTCATACCCTCCTTTTCAAACATGACTCTGGATAATGCTAGCGACAAGACTTGCGAGCCAAAGTTGCCGTTCTCAGGGACCAATGACACGCTACGGATCTCCTTGCGCACGGAATCAAAGCGATTCTCGAGCTCAGCATGCGACAAAATGCCCTCCTCAGC